>SOPF01026522.1:0-50329 GCA_012979155.1 Hypericum perforatum | reverse complement strand
CTCTCTCTCTCTCTCTCTCTCTCTCTCTCTCTCTCTCTCTCTCTCTCCATACCCTCGTCACAAAACATATTTAGTAAATAGAATAATTTAAAATTGAACCAAATCAGTTCACAAGAGTAACAATATTTTTCTCATCGAATTCATCATAATAACTCAATACGTTTCTTTGAATAAAAATAACTCTTATTTATCGGTTGATCAACAAGCTCGATATTTTTGTTAGTAAATTAAATGAACCAACGCGGAAAAGTATAGCCCGTATTAATGACACAACTACAATTATCTAACATACTGTTGCGGAGACGACAAAGACAAGGTGCCTTCCTTTATAATAACCACACGAAGCACCCCTTCTTTATTACACCACCCCAAAAAAAAAAACTACATGCTTTGGTTCTTCTCTCCTCCAACAAGATGAAAGCTAGCAATCGCGGAAGGAGGAGAGGGAGGAAGATGGATCACCAAACCCATCTCCAAGATCAGACAAATGTTAACGAGGGACATGGTCAGAATTGTGGCCATGTTCATGGGAGCAAGGGAGGAGGAGGAGGCGATGTCGAAGGGACAAAACGGTGCCAGTTGGTGTCGTTTCGGGAGCTACCGGGGTACATGAAGGACAACGAGTTCATATTGGGATATTACAGGGCCAATTGGACTCTCAAGGAAGCTCTCTTCAGTGTCTTCCGGTGGCACAATGAGACGCTCAATGTCTGGACGTAAGTGAAAACTTGTCTCGAAATTTTACTAATTCGGATTCGAGTTATAAAGAATGAGCACAACAAAGTTCTCGTTCCTTTTTTCTTGGCTTTCTTGTCTGACGAATGATTTGTGAATTGAAGGCGAATGTTAATGGTGTTTGTTTGTTGATTTGGCGTAGGCATTTAATTGGGTTTTTGGTGTTTGTGGGGTTGACTTTGGCTAATTTAACGGAGGCGCCTCAGGTAGCGGATCTACTCGGCTTTTTTACCAGGTTCGTTTTAGAAATTTTCTTCACAGCTGTCAGGAATCTTGATCTTAGTTTTTTTTTTGGGTAGATCGTGATTTCTTAATTGTTACTTGTTACTAGATGCCAAACAAAACTAAAAAACATTGAAGTAAACTAATAAAACGACATTTTCACCGCTGGATAAACTTCCGTGATATGGTTGAGATATTATATAATTGGCAAAGATAAATAATTGGAACACTGAATGGTATCACACAATAATACTGACTTTTTAGAGTACTGCACGTAGAGCAAATCCAGCTGTTTGTTACTGATAAGTTGCTTCAACTAGGCCCACATGCTTTTTAGGGAGTCCTTAAATTAGAAAATAAAGGGAGATAGAGAATTCATTTACCTGATTGAACCCACAGAGCTTATCGAGTTTTACAATTGGAAGCGTATTTTACAAGAATTTAATACCATTAGAATGAGATAAATTATATTTGCTTCAAAATCCATACCACTCGTGGAAATATTTGGTAAATAATAAAATTTAGAGGTCGAATCATATTCATGATGATATAGTAACATTTTTTTACGGACATGGAAGAAAGAAGTTTGAGAAATGGGAAATAAAAAAGAAATTACACGCATATTTACATTTATTATAAGTATTAATTGTATTAACAACAACATAATGCCAACCCATATCGTGCAGGTCGCTTCTCACCAGCGCAGAGACAAATGTTTCCCGTGACTCCGACCATTTGTTTGTGGTGATTCACGTTACTCAAGTCAATTATTTAATAATTAATACTCTTAATTAAGTTCCACTAAACTTTTTTTTACCGCTAATAATCCGAACTCGAAATTTTTATAAATGGTGATGTATCAGGGTGGGACAGGACAGTTGAACCTGACTCACATAACACCACCTCAACTAGAACTTCACCCCGCCGGGATCATCCCGGCGACCCGGTGGCCGTTCTACGTCTTCCTTGCCGGATCAATGCTATGCCTGCTATCGAGTAGCGTGTGCCACCTCTTCTCGTGCCACTCGCACGACCTCAACGTCAACCTCCTACGCCTCGACTATGTAGGCATCACCACAATGATTATCACCTCATTCTTCCCCCCGATATACTACATCTTCCAGTGCGAGCAGCACTGGCAGATCATGTATCTCGCGGGGATCACAGCAATGGGGGGCTTCACAATCTTCACCCTCCTCGCACCTGCATTGTCCTCGAGCAAGTTCCGAGCGTTCCGTGCCATGCTCTTCTGCTCGATGGGGCTGTTTGGGATCGTCCCCGCAGTGCACGCGACGGCTGTCAACTGGAGCAACCCTAAGAGGGATGCGATCCTGGTCTACGAGTCCGCGATGGCGGTGTTTTACCTGACGGGGACGATGTTTTACGTGACGAGGGTTCCGGAGAGGTTCAGGCCGGGGTGGTTCGACTTGGCGGGGCATAGCCATCAGATATTCCATGTGTTTGTGGTGTTGGGAGCGTTGGCTCATTATGGTGCAACTCTCTTGTTCTTGGAGTATAGGGACAGGGTTGGGTGTGTATAATGTCAGAACAAAATTGTTAAATTTTAAATATTCTTTTTTTAAACCTATACTTCGCCCATTCTGTGGTGGAAATCGTGAAATCATTTGTTGTTGAAGTATTGCATATTAACTATGGTGTATCATTGGGCTCAAATTATACCATGCGTGAAATTTTTTAGCAACTCGTTTTAAAATTTTGATTTCGGCTCAATTTAATAGTGTATTGTCTGGTGTGACCGTGTAGATCTTGGTCTAATAGTTTGGCTTTACACCCTGTAAACCTATCGATTACTAGTTTTGAACTTCTCAAAGATTAACACGTTGTTTCATGAAGATCTCAGAGAATTTCCATATTAGTAGAATTCTGTCGTCAAGTTAATGAAAGCCGTATTTTTCATTGGGCTAAAACATATTTTTTTATATCAACAAGTACTACTGACGAATATATTGTTCTAATTTAATCTAATATTGAGTTCAAGTCATTGAAAATGGTACAATATAAAATATTTGTTGATTTTTTTTTTTTAAATTTTCAAAAATTTAATTGAACTAAAATTTAGATTAATTGAGTTGAAGAATCAAATATCAAGTGACTATAAGAAAACCTCTTTCATTATCTTTCATCGACTCGTTGGGTTGCAGTCAAATGAGCTTATATCTCATCCCGTTGGGCTGGCGGCCCTTATCCTGGCTAAAGAAGTTTGGGCTCTGTGTGATCCATGGGCCGCAGACATTTGGGTCTACCAACGGGCTTCTCGGCCCACTTTTAAAACACAGGGAGTTTAATGCTTGCTCCTTAACCCAGGTTTTTTTTTTGGGTTCATGAGGTCCAAATTCTGATAGATAAGTGCCCCTGCAGAGAGTACAGGCCTAATTTGCCTGCTAGTCTAGAAGTTGATCATCTACGCGATTGATCACTAGTTGCCTGCTTGCCTTCTGTTAGATTAATTTCAATGGTGTACGGTACGGGTCCGCGAATTCTATGTTAGCTTAGGTTTATATTTTGTGTACAACATGTTCTTTTGCACCACATGGTCTGCCAAATGGGACTCAGAAGCCTGGGGTGACACTTCTACTGAAAACTCCAATTCCACGTCAAGAAATACCCAAATTAACATTCAATTTGAAAAGGAAAACCAAGTCATTCTCAAATAATCATTCTTTTTAAATATCTTTTTCACAACCGAATTCCACCCTGGCCTTCTCGAGAAACACACATTATAAAATTCAAATATAACAGATGAGCAAACCTAGTTAAAACACTTTGGTAAAGAACAATTTCTCTAAAATTCTCTAGGTCTATGATGCTTAGAGGTTGTATTTTTTTCGTTCCTAAATTTTATTATTGCGTGATATTTAATTTGAATTTGAATACATGCTTAAAATTTGGTTCTTATTATCATTTCTCATATTGCACCACACTAATAAGAACTTAAAGTAAATAGGTTAGACCACTCACAACGACCGGTGCGTATGACCCCGGCCCGCCACGTGGGGGCTCGTCATTGGACGAGCCGCCGCATCTCGCTGACATGCGAGGCGTCCTGGCTAACGTGGCTCGCGCTGATTGGGCCACGTTGGCTAAGTCAGCAAAGTCATTTTGATAATTTTTGATAATGTTTTGTATCCAAATAAATAGATTTTTCGGATTAAAAAAATTTGTACGCCCCACACCAGGAAGCGATTATGCGTTTTTTAATGTCGAAGCTTTATCAGGATTAAACGTTCCTAGATTTATGTTTATTATTTTTATGTAATTTGTTTTCCGTTTTCCATGTAATATATTTTGAACTTAATAAAATTTTCATTATGCAAAAATTGTTAGTTTTTGGACATCGTTTAATATACAATCGAAGAAGTTTATCCGGGGGTTCAAAATTTCGCGATTGTTCCATTCCAGTCCTCGGCGTAGCACCAGTCTTCCTAAACCAAACCGGAACCCTCAACCGCCGCCGCCGATAGAATTAGACGCGCCGGTGGGAAATGGCGGCGGGGGAAGAATACGGAGTGCTGCTGTACTACAAGTTCGCCGCCGTGGATGACGTGGAAGCCCTAGCGTCCTTCTACCGCTCCAATTGCGAGTCTCTCTCTCTCCTCGGCCGCATCCGCCTCTCCTCCTCCGGCGTCAACGTCACCGTATTAACCCCTCCCCTCCCCCTCTTACTTTCTCTCTTCATTCTATTATTATAATATTAATTAATGAAATTGATGTGTTTATTTGGATTTTTATATGATCTGAAAGGTTGGAGGGGAGCTAGGTTCGCTGGAGAAGCACATAGAAGCGGTGAAGTCGATGAGCATGTTCCGAGGCACCGACTTCAAGCTCGCTGCCTGTGGGTCCCCCCTCGACGATGCTGTAGCTCGCCAGTGCGGCTTCACTTCCCTCTCCATCCGCGTCGTTAAGGTTAGATTTATCTGAGGAATGGATAGATGTGTTAGGGTTTCTGTTCTACTGATGGCTGGAATTTTGTTTTTTCAGGAGTTGGTTACTTTTAGTTCGTGTCCGTTGTTGAAAGCCCCCGATGTTTCCAATGCAGGGGAGCATCTCTCAGCGACTGAGTTCCATTCCGTCCTTCAGAATGCCGGTGAGCTGATGCTGTCTTTCTTGTTCCTGTTATCCCGTTTTTGTTAGCCAACACCCCTGTTGTTGTCTCCTGTACTTGGAGTACAAGGTGGTGATCTTGAATCTTTTCTGGTTCGTCAGGGCGACTTGTGGATGCTGGGAGTGCAACTGACAGTAGCAGGGTGGTTCTGTTGGATGCGAGGAACTTGTATGAGACTAGAATTGGGAAGTTCTGCTCTCCTGTGGCGCAGACACTGGACCCGGCCATTAGGCAATATAGTGATCTTCCCTCTTGGATAGATGATCACACTGAACAGTTACGCGGGAAACATGTTCTCATGTGAGTATTCATTTGGAGACCCTTGCATTTTGCACCTTCCCTTTGTTTTGTTTGACTGTCATGTTTCTTTTTTTGGATTGCTATATAGGTACTGTACTGGTGGTATCAGGTGTGAGATGGCATCGGCTTATATCAAGTCTAAAGGTGCTGGATTTGAGAATGTTTTCCAGGTGATCACTGGCTCTTTTTTATTGAACGTGCACACCGCCATTCATGTTTACATCAGCTACATTTCTTTAGATAGAAATTGAGGCGGTTGCATTATCATGCAATGTTTTTTAGTGTATTAATGTGGATTATACTTCGCAGCTATTTGGTGGAATACAGCGCTATTTGGAACAGTTTCCCGATGGTGGTTTTTTCAAAGGCAAGAATTTTGTTTTCGACCATCGGTATGATTTCTTAAACAAACTTTTTTTTTTGTATTATCTTGAAAGAACTTTCTGAAAGAGATTAATGGTCAAGGCAAGAAGTGCAAAAGATCTTTATGATGATGGCGTCTAATCAGTTTTTTGGCTGTGGCTGCAGGATATCTGTTGGTAGCTCAGATGAAAGCATGCTAGGTACCTGCCTTCTTTGTGGCCTGGACTTCGACGATTATTCCTCTAGGTGCAGATGCTTCCATTGCCGAATGCTGGTTTTGGTCTGTGACCAGTGTCAGGTATGCGGTTGATTTTATGTGCTGTGTAACCATTGGGAAAGTACCTTTTTCAAGAGACTTTGACCACAATGATTTTATATAAATGTAGCAACCCCTGAATAACCTTAGTCTAACGGCCTAATCTCATATCCACTATGCTTTGAACCAGAAGGGTTTTGAATGCCTTTTTGTGGTTTATTATGTCCTTGTTGTCTCCCTTCTGACATTCTCGTTACGTGGTGGTGGGCAGGCAGTTGATGCTATCTATGTTTGTGAGCTCTGCCAGAAACAAGGAAAGAACATTGAAGCTGCTTCCTTGACTGATAACCGTAAAGAAGAAGAAACAGTACCAGAGTTGAACGTCAGAACATTATTCGCCGATACTACTCCCACACATCAATTGGATCAGGGATTGGGTAAGGTCTGTATCTCCTTGTTATGGCTTGGGCTTCCTCGTCCGCATCACCTCTCTCTGCTATAACTTTTGACCACGAGTTATTTGCTTTCCACTATTGAGAATTCTTTTGATGGTAATATCATGAATATGCTTACAATGTAGGTGGTGGGCCGTCAAGAAAACTAAGGATCTTGTGTCTTCATGGGTTTCGACAAAATGCTTCTAGTTTTAAAGGTAGAACAGCATCATTGGCCAAAAAACTTAAGCATCTCGTGGAGTTTATCTACATGGATGCACCACATGAGCTGCCCTTCATTTATCGACCGTCTAGTCCCAATGTGTTAACTCTAGTCGAACAAGTTCCACCAGGAAAATGCAACAGGAAATTCGCATGGTTGTTAGCACCTAGTTGTGAAGGAAGGAGTGATACCGAATGGAAGTTGGCAGATGCTCCGTTTGATCCACTTCAATATCAGCACCAAACTGAGGGCTTGGGGGATTCAATGGCGCATTTGAAAACGGTACTCTCTCAGAAAGGTCCATTTGATGGGATCTTGGGCTTCTCTCAGGGAGCAGCGATGGCTGCTCTGTTATGCATGGAGAGACAGAGGGAGAAGACTGCGATGGACTTCAGATTTGCAATTCTATGCTCTGGGTTTCCTGCTGCTCAGCTTGCTGAGATGCCGAGCGAGTCAATACGTTGCCCTTCGCTGCACATATTTGGCAGTCTCGTGGGGGCGGATAGGCAGATTGCGAGCCATGCTAGCCGAGATCTTGCCGCTTTATTTTCAAAGCAGGACTCCGTTGTGATTGAGCATGAATGTGGTCACATCATCCCCACCCGCCATCCTTACATCGACAATATTAGAAGCTTTCTTCAACGTTTTGCTTGCTAGTTTATGTTTCATGATTGAACTGCCTGGCAAGTTTGCACCGGAATCTGACAGATGTGCTCTTGATTGAGCTGGTGCTTTAGACATGTTCCTTGCTTGTATCTTGTTCGATTGGATAAACAACTCTCCACTAAATTAAAAAGGACGCACCTCTTCTTTTGGGTCCTTTTTTAGAACCATCTCTAAAAATTATATTCCTGAAATGTTTTTGAACAATTTGATCTCGACCGATTAGTCCGATTGCCGGTGAATGATGTTGATCAACAATCGAACTGTTCTCCAAATTGTGGTAAAAGACAACTTGATCTTAATGTTTGGTTCGATTAGTTATATAGTCTCTTTCTTGTTCGTTCGGGTGCTAAATTGGGTCCAAGACAGGATCTATTTGTTAACCAGATCCACTTACAGAACTAGAAGCCTAGGAGTGGTCTCCACTCTCCAACCAATAGAAGGCAGGCGAAAGCCGAAGTAGTAGTAAACGTGGCTTTTCGATTTGCCGTATTCCTTAAACCCTAACACTTAAAAAAGTTGGGACTTAAGCGTTACAAGTCGCAGTTCCGTCCTGGGAAAACCCGAAGACAAAAAAATGAGGAGCCTCTCGCGGAAATTCCTTTCCTTTAGAACGTCACCGTTCAACCACGTAAGTCCCTTGCTCTTTCTGATTCCAACTTGCATTGAGAAAAAAAGAAAAGAAAAGGGAACTTGTAATACTAAAGATTCCTGCTTTAGATTTGTTGGTCCCACAAAAAATGGAGACTTTCTCCATGGACCACGCCCTTGGCTTTGTTCCAAGTTTGTGAATGCTTATTAGCTTTTGGAGTTCGATGATTGTCGAGCTCCTCCAGCCGGATGAGTGGCCGGCTGCCGAATTCTGTTTTGGACGATTGCATTCCGTCTTCCCCTTGATTTGTTTTGTGCTCTGGGGAAAGATTAAGGCATACCCTCCTTGTGATATTTGCTGTCTTTCGTCGGGATGCTACGGAATTGCCAGCAGAAGAGGTTTTGATGGAGTTTTTATTTATTTTTATTTTATTGACCGTGCAGCGCTCTTGTTCATCCACTCTTGGTTTCATGCTTTATTGCGGTATCTGATTCTTTGATCGAGAATGCTCATGTTGGATTTTGTGGACTGGTATCCAGGATTTCGGTTGTTCGAGGTATTCTACTAATTTGGGGGATGTTGGACAGCCAACTCCAGAAACACATCCTGAGGTAGGTACACACTCCGGGATGCTTTCTGATTTGGATATGAACAAGCATGGTACTGTTTAGATTAGGGTACCGTGCATATGTTATTGCGTTCTCTATTTCGGAGAAGAAGGCCAAGAATTTTCTGACTCCATGTCTTAGTATCTGCTGCTTTATCTTTGGAAACTCGGGTGAATGTATGCTCTCTGGTAATTGCTTGCAGCTGCTAAAGGAAGGAGAGCTTACACCAGGAATAACTACTGATGAGTACATTTCAAGAAGAAAAAAGCTCTTGGAACTTCTTCCTGAAGATAGCTTGGCTGTCATTGCCGCTGCCCCCGTGAAGATGATGACGGATGTTGTCCTTTACTCATTCCGTCAAGATGCTGATTACTCTTACATCACTGGTTGCCAACAACCAGGTGGTGTGGCAGTTTTGGGCCACGATGTTGGTCTGTGCATGTTCATGCCAGAAGCTACACATCATGTATGCCATTTACTAACTGACTTAGTCTACTTTATTGTAATTTCTCGAGCTTGGTTTAGGACTACTAGATTTTTGTCACAAAGGTACGCGATCAGCATGTTTACTTGAACTCCATCCGCGTGGCTCTTTCTTCTTTCTTTTAAGTTGGTTCCTTGGACTTGGAGGGAACTTATGGCTACTGTGTGTTCAGGATGTTACGTGGGAGGGCCCAATGGCAGGAGTTGATGCTGCTTTGGAGAGATTCAAAGCTGATAAAGCATACCCAATAAGCCAATTACGTAATGTAAGTTATGTTGTTGTAATTCAAATATCTGCGAGAGAAAGTTGATTGTTTTGTCTTCCTTCTGCTTTGTTTGCGTCTTTTTGTTGAGGCCAGCAAAAGCGACAGCTTCCTCTGTTCCTTGGTGTAGATGGTCTTTCCTGATTAATGCCTGCAGCTTTTTCCAGAAATGATGAGGAAGTCCTCGAAGTTGTTTCACAATATGCAGACAGCTACGACCACATACACCGAGTTGGAAGCCTTCCAGAAGGCAGCTGTGTCTGGAAAAGTGAAAGATCTTGCAAGATACACTCATGAGTTGCGCTGGGTGAAATCAGCAGCTGAGCTGAAGCTAATGAGAGAATCTGCATCCATTGCTTGCCAGGTACGTCCTACTTCATATGAGGACCTGCTTGGATGTGTTTTTTTCCCCTTTGATGTAGTTTTACTACTCAAATGATTTGTTGCTTGTGTCCAGGCTCTGTTGCAAACAATGTTGCATTCCAGGATTCATCCCCATGAGAGCTTGTTGGCTGCAAAGTTCGAGTACGAGAGCAAAATGAGAGGTGCCCAAAGGATGGCGTAAGCTTCATTAATTCCTGGTGATATGATATGTTCAGAAATTTCTTCCTTCAGTTGGCCTTATAAATGTCTTACCTTTAGGAAACTTAGGAGACTTTCTTCGTGTACTGTATTGCGGCTGTTTCAAGATGACTGATTTAATTCCTTTCATCAGATTTAACCCCGTGGTGGGTGGTGGATCTAATGCCAGTGTCATACATTATTCCCGAAATGATAGAAAGGTAATGCTATCCATCTAGAGCTGATGGGTATTATGTATCAGTTCAATAAGCGAAGAACTACTGAGCAGAAAAGTCATTTTATCTCCTCCTGCAGATCAAGGATGGTGATCTTGTTTTGATGGATGTTGGATGTGAGTTGCATGGTTATGACAGTGATCTTACGCGTACCTGGCCACCCAGCGGACAGTTTTCTGCAGCACAGGTTTGACTTTCTCAATTTTGGTTAGCACCGTAAAAAAACTGTGTGGTGTTATATTAGACCAGCATAGTGATGCTAATGGTCTAGAATGCAATTTCAGGAGGAGCTTTATGAACTAATACTTCAAACGAACAAGGACTGTGTGAAGCTTTGCAAGCCTGGTGCTGACATTCGTCAAATACACAACTATTCGGTATGACTTCTGAGAATCTGAGATCAATATATTATTACTCTTGAGGATATGCGTTATATGAGAAAAGTTTCAAAAAGAGTCACGAAGTGTCGTTTGAATCTGGTAGATCGGTTGCCATTTTTCATTTGGTGGTCTTCCAATCCTTTCTTGCAAGCTTTGATATTGCTCTCATAACATTTTCAAAAGAAAACCATATTGATAGCAAATGTGAGATAAGGGTAAAGGCTGTTCATTTTTTTTATTTACCTCTGTCTTCTACTCAATTCATATAATTTTGTTTGTCGGGAAAGGTTGAAATGCTACGCAAGGGGCTGGAGAAGATGGGGATTTTGCGAGGTGGAGATAGCAACTTGTACAATCATTTGAACCCAACTTCTATAGGTAGGTCTCACATTCTAACTTCCACTGCAGATTAATGTGCGTAGCCACATTTACTTCAGAAAGGAGTGATATATTTAGTTAGTTCATCCACAACAATTGCTACCTTCTTTTATGCAGGCCACTACTTAGGAATGGACGTCCATGATAGTTCTTTGATCAGCTACAGCCGTTCGCTGAAGCCAGGTGTTGTAAGTTCTCCCAGATCACGTCAAGAGTTTGTTTACCTATACTGGTTAATGTATGACGATCGAATTAATGTTCTTCACAAACTTGGACAGGTGATAACAATTGAGCCCGGAATTTACATCCCACCGAATTTTGGAGGTCCCGAGAGGTACCAATTCTCGATGTTCCCTGTGAAGGCTATAATGATGACAAATACTGAGGTCTTACTTCTTACAATAACAGGTTTCGAGGGATCGGGATAAGGATCGAGGACGAGGTCCTAATAACAGAGAGTGGATACGAGGTACGCAACAAGATCTGTTTTTCCCGTTTCTTAAACACAATGTGCTTCTCTGATCTCTCTGGTGGTAATATGGGGCCAATGTTAAATGTTATACCGACCTTATTGTGCACTTGCACTGCATTAGGTGCTAACCGGCTCCATGCCGAAAGAAGTAAACCACATCGAGACATTGCTGAACAAATACAGTGGTGCGACGGAGTTCGACAGTCGCTGCAGAGCCGAACCATCTTCCAGTTGATTATCTTCTTCCAGTTTCCGAATTTCTAGTTGCTGTTGGCACAACTAGGTACTCTAGTTGGTGACTTAACAAATTACAAAATTAATTCTTTTGTTACCATTTGAAATTGTATGGAGATTTATCATAAACGTTTGTCTTGTTTAGCGACACTGGGTTGTCTCTGAATTAATATGATACTTAGATATGACTTGCACTCTCTCTCGTCTAGGAATAAATCATTATCAAACTAATTGCAGTAATAACAATCATTAAAAAGCACCCGCGATAGCATTGTTACAGATCGATTCTACGCTACCCTCTACATAAGTCTGACCATTCCCTCGCAGATTCTTATTACAATCTCATCTAACTAATTTCTATACTAATCTAAGTTAGGTGTTAAATTGATTCAGCCCTATAAAACAATTAAATTGCCCTAGCCCATTCCTACCATTCAACCCCACAAAACACGCTATTCAAAACCAAAATAAACGGCAAAGAGTAGAGTAATATAATATAATAAGGGCTGGGATGGTTATGAGTGAATGAGATATTTCGTACCATTTGGACTGAATGGATTATTTTGGACCGTTTGGACCGAAACAGTTGATAACAATAGATTTTTGTTCTAAAAATAGTAAAACTCAATTATGATACTGAGATTTTCCGTTATTGATAATAATTCGTGTTTATGATAAGGGAATGCTAAATTATCGCTACCGATATGATGCTAAACCATAGACACTTGCAATTTTTTTCATTTTAATTTCCTTGTTTTAATGTTTTGAAAATAAAATCCGCATTTTCTTTACTCCAAACTATTTAAAATGCAACTCCTCGACGTAATGCAACCCCAATAATACAATTATCAACAGTGTGAAGCCACCCTTGGACCACGCCTGCAAATAATTTTGCGGCACCGATATATACATGAGTATCTCACCCCACGACGCAGCAATTGGAGAAAGCGGTATATAAAATATAAATAACATTAAACCGTCAAATAGTATTTGATCTAAGCAAATTTAGGATTTAGTTTCTTGCATGTAAAAATTTTATTCTAAAAAAAAATAATATTCAACCTTTCGAGAGAAAGATAGTGGATCAGTATAAAAAGGTTGAACATACTTTCCAATTTAAATCTAAGGCCAATAACATAAAATCATAATTAAATCATTTTTCAAGTTGAAACTTTTTGACTAGCATAATTTCCCAGTAATGTCCATGGCATTATAAATGCAGTTAGTGCACAGCTTCCAAGCATAAAAACGAACCCTAATTTCTGTTGAAGAAAAACAAAAGAGCAACCATGTCGTCTTTTTCCCGTCCGTCAATATACGTGTTCATCTTAATTTCCCTACTGTTGGTCCTCCCACAGATGATGCAGCTCGCCGCGAGGGATATTCCTCCAAATGGTACTCTTAGCTTTCTCGAATTATTATTATTCTTCTCCTTTCTCCATAAACCTAAGACCTAAAGTACATGCATGCATAACGTAAATTATCTCTATTATATAGCCAATTACATGAGGGATCATACTGTGTTATCCAAAGTACAGTTTTCTATAATGATGGACCACAGTGCAGCCTTTCAATGAGGAGATTTTAAATTACATATATTATTAATAAATTAATATTCAGATTATATGATATATAGGTACATTTATGACATGATTTTACCAATTATATGGTGTATTTATAACACGTGGTGGGGTTCAGGTAGTGGTACCGGACGGAACTTGGCTGCTCCTGAATGGAACCCGACCGGTTTGTATTTCAGACCCAAGGTGACGTCAAGGGCGGCGGCGACGGGAAGCCCGCCGAAAGACTATGGGAGCCATAGCCCTGGGAATAATGGCACTTAGGTCCAAATGGCACAACTCACATGGTGGATTGGATTTATTTGCTCCAACATCAACAATCACCATTTACTTTTATATAAAAAAGTTTTGTTTGTTCATTTACGAATTCTAAAAAGCAAGATATCACTATCTTCAATAATATGGCATGTTAGGTTGAGGCTCTTCTTGCAGATGTGACCTTTACAGTTGTGAATTTTATTTGCTGAACTATGGAGTTTGAAACTTGTGAACGAAGCAAAAATACAGTAATATTTTGTTAATTGGATGTGACCATGATCAATTTAGGACCAGCTATGAAAAATAAATAGATACAAGGCAGAATTTCTCACTGAAAATGTTATGGGACCATAAAAATTGATTTCGCATAGTGGGAGAGAATGGGTAAGAGAGATTGGAATTGGAATCCATGCATTTCTAGCTGAAGGCAATTTCGGAAAATGGATTAAAAAGTTTGGACACCATTTATTACAAGTTAGCAATAACAGATGCAATAGTTGGATAAGACCATTCTCAAGCTCTTCACAGCCCGGCAGAGATAAGCATTGAAGTCGAGCTCAGTGCCTGGACTGATGGAGGCAATTCCTTTATTAAAGGATTCCAAACTGTTGACTTATCCAGCGAAGGAGAGTAATCACCAAATATATTTACTCGAGTTCTTCCAAGTCTTGGGTTGAATTTGGAAATCATCTCAAGTTCGCAAAAAAATGGACACTTCCGATGTCTCCAACTTCAAAGCATTTTTGGAGCCAGTTTGACATAGTTTATGTTTTGAAGGACTATAATCCCATTTAGATAAACTTCAACCTACCATCTCCAACTACTTTGTGGCCGCAAGGACTGACAAACGCTAGCTTCTTTGTGCACTCAAGGAGGGTAGAAGCAAGTGGTCGGCAGACGCCAACATGTTGGTGGACACCAAGCCCTCAGGATTGAGTTTTCTATTTAGTTTTGAATCTTATTTTAGACTCCTAATTTTACTTAGATAATTTTCTTGTACCCCAAAGTATTGTCTATTATATAAAAAAAATGTTACATAAGGTTGTATATGGCCTTGCAACTCATATTGATCAATAAAAATTCTCATTTCTCATCGTTGATATAATATTAAGCTAAATCAAGTTATATCTTGTATGTGTGTTCTTTGTGCAATCTTGTTCTTGAGTTGGTAAATTTTCTAACAACTAGTATTAGAGCTTAGGTTGGAGGATGTCAAAAGACATAAAACTTTCTCTCATGAAGTTTGATGGTTTATCAAACTTTAGGTTATGGCAAAAGTATGTCAAGAATCTCTTCGTGCAACAAGAGATAGTTATCGCGCTCTCGAAGAAGAAATCCAATAAGATGAAGGATCAAGAGTGGAAGGAGATGAGGGCTAAAGCTATGGTAATAATTTACTTATACTTAGCAGATGATATGATATATCATATTATTGATAACGAATTACTAATTAAAGTATGAAAAAAATTAGAGGTAAGGTATATGTCTAAGTCTTTGTCGAGCAAGCTTTATCTAAAACAACGATTGTACGGACTCAACATGACAAAATACTTAGATTTGAACTAGCATATTAATAGTTTTAGTCAACTTATGAGCAATTTGAGAAAGGTTGATGTGAAGTTTGAGGAAGAAGATAAGTCATTGTTACTCCTGAATTTTTTAACAGTATCCTACAAAATTTTGTTTGTAACTCTAACTTAGGGAAGAAGTCTATGATATTGGAGAATATCAAAAGTTCTGTCCTAAGATTTCATCATAGGAGGAAAACCAGTTGTAAATGAATAAAAGCCATGGTTATAAAAGGTAGCCATAGTAAGCAAAGAGCAAAAAATGAAAGAGGATCCATCTCAGGATCAAAGAAATTTAAGAGAAATTACTTCAAATGTAGAAAAAGAGTACGTAAAGAAGGATTATTTAAGAATAACTCAGGACCATGAAGGAGGATCAATATCCAAGAATACAATATTTTATTTGAACGAGCCAGATGTTGATTATCATTCTCTTTTATCAAGTCTAAAATATTTGGATTCGTGTATTTTGGATAACACTTGGTCTTTTTCCATGATGTCCAAGAGAGGATGGTTCAACACCTATAAGTTTGTTGATTCATATATGATGACTATACACGATGGTTTCCCTTATAGAATTACTGGCATAAGTGATTTTCCAAGTCAAGATTTTGGATAGTTCGAAGAAAAAATTGTTGTGGATTTAGGCATGGTCCAAAGTCAAAATTTGATTTTAGTAGGAGCTTTATATAGTAGTAGGTATGGCATTAAAGTTATAAGTAGCTAATCAAGGTAGAGAAGGATGATATAATGGTGATAAAGGGTGAAAAACATGCTAGAAATATATACATATTGGTAAAGAATACTATTATAGCTGGAGTCACATCATTGTGTTTCAAAAAAGCTCAGGTCATATTAGGTTGGTTTGTATGAGGAAACAAAGACTTGACATAAATGGTTTAAGTAAAGATGAGATTCATGGAGATACAGATAACAAGTTATGGTTATTTCATAGAGGTATGGATGACACAGAGTCATGGTTGTAACAGATAAGCATTATTAATTAGGCCCCATTATGGTATCTAAAGGGACATGCACTTTATATGAGTCGTTTAGCATTTGGCAAGTTAAGCCATTGATAGCACCATAGGTAAATTGGGTATCATATAAAGTGTGAAGCATGTTAAAGTCTCTACTAAGTGGAATAAATTTTTGCTTATTGTATGCTATGTCAAGTAGCATTAATTTGAGATAAAAAGGTCTAATGGAGAAGTGATTTTAGGTTATAAAGTATGAAGCTCATCATAAAATAGAGGGCATATCTATTGCTTGCAAAGTTACTTCTGCAGGTGAACCTGTTAGTTGGAGTTCAATGATGATGGGAGAAAATATGTAAAGCAAGTTTGAAAGTTCAAATTCAAGAGCTAACTCTAAGTGATTTGACAAAAAAGGTGATAAAATTAAGATGATTTTATTGATCGTAGTTGCCTATGGTTTATGGAGGGGTTAGTAGAATTGACTCAATTTTGCAAGATCTCATGATTCTTCATATGTCGGTGCTTCGTCAAATAGAATTTTATTAGTCTTTGCAAAGGACAAATTCTCGTCAAAGCTGGAGATTGTTGAGTGTGTTAAGAAGTTGGCGGCTACCAATTGCCTTGCAATTGTAAGGAGTGATGAACGCTAGTCTCCTTCCGCCCATAAGAAGGGCAGAAGCGAGTGGTCGATAGACGCTAGATCCTCATGGCTGAGTTTTTTGGTTGAGTTTCAACTGTTTGGGAGACCTAAATAGATTTCTTATACCTTAATATGTTGTCTATTATATAAAGACATCTTACGTAGGAAAGTGTATAGTTTTGTGATTCGTATCCATCAATAAAAAATAGGACAAATTGCTCCCTAGTCTCTAGTCTTAATCAAATTCTCCTATTGGATCCCTCCTTTCTCATAAATGATTTAGCCGTCCCTATATTTTGAAAAGATATTGGCCTAAGGTCCCTAGTTGACTTCAGAATCCATTTTTTCATTTTTATGTGAAATGACTCTTTTACCTTTTCATAAAAAGATAAAAAAAATATATCATATTCAACCTCTAAACAACCTTCTCCGTGGAAGTATGCATTAGACCAAATCACGTTATATTTTGTATCCGTATTCTTTGTATAATTTTGTTCTCGAGTTGATGAATTCTTGACAACAGAGAGTTTCTTTACCTCTAATTTAAATTCTTGGATAACTATAAACTTCAAAAGCCCAAATAAGTAGTTAACGGTCTTGTGAATTGCAATCAATTCTTTTAGGTGGTGGCGAAAAATTACCATGTTTCGGGCGAGAGATAGGCTCTCCTATCTAACCCAGTTGTCGTGATCCACGGTAGGTTAAAGGAGATTTCAATGGCGTAGGAAGCTGGCCAGATAACGCAAGTACAACTGCAGCAGGAATGTTCTAACTCAACACCTGTGGTGCAATGTGAGGTAGTTCGGACCGAGCGACGACAACTTATATCCTACTGCCAGACGAACAATGACATTGATTAGGTGGCTTCACTAGCAACCTAGGGAAGTGCTCCTCGTGCCGGCAAAATCAGTTGGAGTCAAGAAGTTTATAATCAATTAAAAGAGAAAGTTGATTGTATTCGGACATCACTCATTGCTGCCTGTGAGTGTCTCTGAAGCTTGATGTACCACCGATATCCGCAAATTATCAACTTAGTACTCAAATTGATAATCTGACAATTACGAAATTAATTATTTCTACGAAAGTTGCTTCAGATTTAGCATAAATATTTATCTTGTCAAGCGAGGATGGATGTAGTAATCAACATGGGTATTTTAGTCCAAATGTTTAATTGATCAAATTATTGCATATTCGAGTTTTATAACAGTCATTTCATACCATAAATCGAGTTGTTCTTAAATTGGAGCATGCAGTGCGAAAGGATGTCGTCTCTCTCTATGACGAAGAGTCTGTTTTGTAGCTTGTTGGTGGGTGAGGTCTCTTGCAAGGTAGAATTTTGTTAAACTTTATTGTAATCAAGCGAATTGTGTCTTAAAAAACGAGAACATCATCATATTTCCAGTACAACGTCTAATGTGCAATATGTTCTTTCCACCTTCGATAAAGAGCTATTGGGTCATGATTTCTCTCAGTAGCCACGTCAGATAAAAAAGCGGTAGCTCTTTGTAATTAATGTTTTGACTGGCATTATTTTGAGGTAAAGGATCGGTACTTACCAAAAGAAGGTCAAAAAGGTTGAACTTACTTTCCAACTAGCGTCAAGAACACAAAATCTTACCACAGAAAAAAGGGAGCACAAAATCTTCATTCAAATAGTTTTAACCTAAAACCTTTTGACTTGGATCATTTCCTAGTAATTACATGCCATTATAAATTCAGGTAAGGCACAACTGACTTTTAAGCATAAAAAAACCCTTATTTCTTTCAAAGGAAACAAAAAGACGAACCATGTCTTTCTCCCGTCTTTTAACACACGTGATCGTCTTAATATCCCTAATCCTTTTCCTTCCCCAGATGACGCAGCTCACCGCGAGGGATGCTCCTCCAAATGGTACTCTTAGCTTTCTCAAATTATTATTCTTCTCCTTCCTCCATAAATCTAAGACCTAAAGTACAATATATGCATAAAGTTGACTCTCTATTATAAAGCTAATTATTTTTTTTTTGAGGACCACAGTGCAGCCTTTCACTGAGGGGATTCTATATAATTAGTGAGTAATGCATATATTATTAATAAAATTTACAGATTATATAACAGGTACATTTATGACATGATTATAATGTGGAATTTTTGAAACACGTCCTGTGGTCAGGTAGTGGTACTGAACGAAGCCAGGCCCATTGGTACTTCAGACCAAAGGTGACATCAAAGGGGTCGTTGCAGGGTAGCCCCCGCCGAATGGAGTAGGGAGCCCTAGAACGAACGCTTAGATCCAAATGGCACAACTCACATGATTGACTGGATTTGTTTTCTCCAATATCATTAATGACATTTCCTTCTATATAAACAAAGGTTTTGTTTGTTCATTGAACCAACTCTCGAAGCAAGTTATCATTACCTTAAATTATAGTGGCATGTAAGGGTTGAAACCCTTGTTGCTTGCAGCTGCGACCTTTAAAGTTATGAATTATATTTTGTTAATGTTGGAAGAGACGTTTTGTTAATCGGACGTGACCATGAACAAATCAGGACCAGCCGATTGTTAAATATACAACAACAATAGATACTAGGAAGAAATCCTAGCTCACCCAAATGTTAAGGACCATCAGAATGGATTCCTTATAGTAGGATAATGGGATATAGTTTTTGTACCTGGGAATCCATGCAATACTCTTGCTGCTCTTTGCACGCGTCTTTCTAAATAATCATATTGATGCTTATACGGCTCTTAGAAACAATATCACGGAATTTTTTATCGAGCTAAATGAAACATGCAAGCCACATAGACATGTTACTCGCAATCGTTTGATGTGATTCGCCTTGTCCTTGATTCTTTTCATCTACGAGTGGTAATTGGTAAGGTACAGCAAGGATCGGTAGGATTCATTGCCACAAAGACATGTTACTCTCAATTTTTTTTGATGTAATTTACCTTGTTCTAAACTCTTTTTATCTGGGAATGATAATTGGTAGGATATGATAAATATTTATAGGATCTTAACTTAGACCTTAGATTTAAAAGTAAGATTTATATCTTATCTACCATTCTATGAATATTTTTCAATAACGACTAAAGCTTGGACTCTAAGTTCAAACGAAAATCAATGTCTGACAGGGACACATTACTCTACAACAACTTTTATATTTCAATATAATCAAAGTAACAAATTAAGTAACAAATCAAGTTATATAATAAAATAAAATATCAAAGTAATTTTTGAGAGTAAATTTAACTTGACTAAACAAGTATGGTTCAAATGACAATCCCGTCTATCAAAAAATAAAACTTATAAACTTTCTTGAATAACATAAAGTTCAAAACTTATAAGCATCGTAGGATATATGAATTACATGTTGCGGCTATTTTTTTAAATCACCCACTGTTTTTTTTGTGTGTTGGCTATTTTTTTAACGACTATATTTTAATTTGTTAGCAACATAATAAATATAGATCTAAGTAGAAATAAATAAATAAATAAAGTCTAATTAATAAATCTATGAGTAGGATAAAGTAGAGTTCATACGAACCTTATCCAAATCTGAACCTTACCTAAATAGATAGACACAAACTTATATATTATCCAAGATTAGTAAATCTTAAGATTCTCGGGATAAAATAAGAATCTAATCTGCAAAATATGAATCTTTTTACCATGATAAAATATTTTTTCCATGATAAATTTTATTGTGGTTTTTTATCCAAGATGTGGTATCTGATATTAATGAAAGGTGCATTAATGCAGTTTTACTTTAAAAAAATACAATTACATCAGCATTCATGCCTCATCCAAGAGGTGGTTGACTCGTAGAAATTTTTAATAACTTTTTTAACACCCTTATCTATGTCGTTTACTTAGTCAAACAACTGCAAAATTGTTTAACTTATTTATGAGCTGCGGGGTAATGATGATTTAGATTCAGTAGTTCAGAAAAATGAGCATTTGATTTGTTGGGATTTGGGAAAATCATACATTTAAATTCTGTTGCATTGATAATTAGTCGACCGTTAGGTTGTTTTAAAAGGCTTCAATAACCTCTTAGATAAGCCTCAACCTACTGTCTCTTCTTCAACACCACCATCCATCCCCGGCGAACGACCTCAGCCAAATGACCACAAGCAATTCCTTCCCCTGACAATATACCAAGAGCATCTCCGCTGGTTCTGTCATACTATAAATCGGGTTCTTCTTAAAATTTGAGTCCGTAGTGTAAAGAGTCTTCGTCTCTCCGACGAATGGCATGTTTTGCACCTGATTGGGTGAGGTGTCGTTTGAACTTTGAAGTAGACTTTTGTTGGATTATATTGAAATTAAGTTATCTTAAAAAAATTGAAAATAGCATCATATTTTCAAGACAACGTCTAATATACGATATATTCTTTCCACCTTTGATTAAGTGCTCGTGGGCCATGATTCATTAGCCACATCGCATGGCGTTGGAAGTGGAACGACACATAAAACCGGTAGCTCTTTGCATCTAATTTTTTCCAACTCGACAATTTAAAATTTTCCAATACATCTTTATCATGAGATGGGGAATATGCAATACCATGCATCTAAGAAATGAGATTCAAATTGTTATATTGAACAAAATTCTTGAAATATTACCTAGTGGGTAGAATTAAGAATTAATTCAATACAACGTTGTACATTTCGACTAGCATCATTTTTTAGGTAGTGGATCGGTATAAAAAGTTGAATATACATTCACAAGTACACAAAATCTTTATTCAAATATTTTTAACTTCAAACTTTTTGAAGTTTTTGTCTAGGATAACTTTTTGAATTAACTTTTTGAAGTTAATGGATCAACTTTTTGAAATTTTTGTCTAGGATCATTTTTTAGGTAGTGGATCGGTAACTACTAGAATCATTTCCTAGTAATTTCCATGCCATTATAAATGCAGGTAGGGCACAACTGATTTTTATGCATAAAAGAAACCCCAACTTCTTTCAAAGAAAACAAAAAAGCGTCATGTGTTTCTCCCGTCCTTCAATGTACTTGTTCATCTTAATTTCTCTCTTGCTGGTCCTCCCCCAGATGATGCAGCTCGCCGCGAGGGACGTTCCTCGAAATGGTACTCTTAGCTTTCTCAAATTATTCTTTTCCATTCTCAATAAACCTAAGACCTAAAGTGCGTATATGCATTACGTTAACCATCTCCTTTCTAATTACATAAGGCCATGCGGTATTATCGCATGTACCCTTTCCTACATTGGTTTTTATCTCATTGGGTTTTGTCATCACAAGCCCTAGAGCCGCATTATTTCCATTATATAACATACATATTATATGTACATGCATATGACATGCTGTTGCAAATTATGTGGTAATTATAACACTTGCTGGGGCCAGGTGGTAGTACTGGACAGAACTTAGTTGATCCTGAATGGAGCCCGGCCGGTTGGTACTTCAAATCAAAGGTGACATCAAGGACAAAGATGAAGGGAAGTCCGCCGGTCCGAGAAGGGAGCCCCGGGAAGAATACTTAGGTCCAAATGGCAAAACTCAAATGGTGGATTTGATTAATTTGCTCCAATATAAACAATCACCATTTACTTTAATATAAACTTTTTTTGTTTGTTCATTGTACCAAATTTTGGAAAGCAAGATATCACCTGCCTTCAATAATAGTGGCATGTCAGGGTGAAAGTTGTGACATTTAAAGTTAATGGGTTCTATTATATAACTTTTAGAGTTCGAAATTTGTGAATTGAGCAAATAAAGTTGAAACAGATGTTTTATTAATTGATTGTGAGCATGATTAACTTAGGATCGACGACAACAATAATGAATACAAGGCAGAATTTCGGAGAAAGGAAACCTAGCTTTTGTAATGGGAATCCATGCAATATTCTTGAAACGGTTCTAAAAGCTTTGGGACCATATACCACAAACTAATTAACCGACAATTGATCAGATCATAATAAACGCATATTTAGATAAGACTTGCTCTTTTCTCGGCACGTAAACTAATTAATGAGTCAACGGAGTAATAATCTACTTTGTACATTTAAGACAGTCCAGGAAGGGCAGAAAAACGCACACAGCAGCTATCAAGCAACTTAATCTATCATGTGTCCTAAACCAACTCAGGTCGACGTAGCTTGGGGAGAAGATTTCTTCCCCACCCCTGAGCCCCTCGTCCGTGAACACATCGATCCCGTTTCAATTCCGGAGCCACACGGAGGTGTCTGGTGAAGTTGTTGCGGGTGTCTTTCCCTCGGAAGTTTTTTTTTTTTGGTAGAATTCCCTCGGAAGTTAATGAAGACATCGAGTACTTAGTTGTAGAACGTGATGACTTTTGTTAAACCACCGGAGAGAGTAAGGGAGGAACTTGATTAATTTTGTTGTTATTGCTTCTAGGCACTAACACTGTACATTTTCCCGCATCTAATGTTTTTTTCTTCTGGGAAATGCTATAAGCTATAATCTATAATATACCTGTAATTCATTGGGAGGAAAAGGAATCAATATATTATGCATGTTGCAGACAAGAAACAAATATAAAAGAATCAAAAGTCTCCAATATTACCCGTATCTATGTATATATTGCACCGACTTCATTAACTTCATTAATTGCATAGGGAATCTTTATTTACTTTGATGCTTGACTTTGGTTGGCTGTTCCTCTTCATCGTTTCCATGCTTCCTCTTTTCCGATCTCTTCACAGGGCTGGCTCTTTCTGGGGAGCTACCATCAAGAGTCACAGGCGACCACTTGTTAACAAACGTCCTGCCGACCGGAGTTGCCCCGCACTTCACAATCGAATCATCGTCTTCCGAGTCCTTGCCTATGGTGCTCAGAAACCGCATCACGGCCGAAAATTGAAGCGCAGCTTCGTTGAAGTAAGATTGGGAGGGGCCGAAGTCGCCACACCATATGATCGTGTGCTCTCTTTCAGGTTGAAGCGACTCGGAACTGAAGTCGAAGCTGCATTCGGAGTAGAAAGTTTCTCCGGACTTGGTTCGGCACTTGCAGGTAACTACAAGCCACCTATCAAGCGTGTGATTGTAGAGGGAAGCAGTTACCACTGCACATAATATGAACCGAAGAGGACGGGGTCTTCTCCGGGAGTTGGTCTTGACTTGTATTGAAGATTCTACCTCGGAGTACTTGAACCATTCTGGCACTTCGTTTCCCGGCAAGCAAACGTCTCCTAATGGCTCTGTCTTTGAAGACTCTAAAGATTTGTGCTTAAATAAAGGAATCTGTAATGCAGAAGAATTGTGAATGAGACACAAGCAAGTGCAATTCTGTATGCATGTGTGAGATAGAGATGAATATACCGAAACAGATTGAACTCTGAGCCAGAAGTCTCTCAAGATTTCGTTTCTTGCATATTGCTCCAAATTGAAACAGTTACCAAAGTTCAAATGCAGGTATTCATCAGGGTGTGGTCGTAAACCAGGTCCGCAATCAACTTCACCCGATGACCTGTGGGTATACTTCCGCAGAGACACGCAGTTAAATGCATTTAGGCTCAGCAGGTTTGGTGGAAGCTCGTGTATCAAACAGAGACTCTTGCAATCGGACAAGTCGATTTCCCAGAGATTGGTGAGGCATTTGATGTCTTCTGGCAAGCTCTTCAAGTTGCTCCTTCGCAAGTCGAGTTGATTAAGCGACACTAAGCTTTTCAAAGAAGGCAGTGAATCGCCCTTGTAACCTAAACAATCTAATGCGGCGAGAGAGCTGAAGCGATCGATGCTTGGTGATTGGCTGTTGAATAGAAGAGTCAACAGTTTCGGGCATTCGCTAAGGTCAAGTTGTTTAAGACGTTTCATCTCAAAGATACTGGTGGGTAGACTCTCGAGCTCTTTGCAGTCGTTGACCCATAACTCTTCGAGTTGAGATAGTCCCGGGATGGAAACGGGCAATTCTTTTATCTTGGTAGAAGACAGATCCAACTTGATCAAGTTTGGTGGAAGCTTTGGAAGACTTCGGATTTCGGAGCAGCCCATGAGGAGGAGATTCTCCATCTTTGTCAGCTGTGATAGCTCTGGGAGCTCAGTAAGTCATTCGGTATAGCTCAAATCAAAGTATTTGAGTTCCTCGTCCCTTGATATGACTTCTATGTTCCTCGTCCCTTCTACCTTCTAACCATGAACGGGAAAAGAGCATTGATTATGACCATAAAGAAGTAGCCATGCATATGTTGCAGCGAACTGACAACAACATTGTCACAGATTCTTGTCGCTTGCCAGTTAGAATTAAATGAGACGGTGAGTTTTTAAAGCAGCATAGTTTGGATCAAACTCAACATTGGCTCGTGTTAGACAGAACCCTTGAGAACTTTGAACTGATATATAAATTTTTTGGTATAAGATACTTTAGTTACCTGAGTTTGTGTCAGCAGATCTGCAGCTTCCTGGTTCCTCCTCCATAACCTTCTAGGTCTTCCTGTCTCTTTGATACCTTCACGAGAAGCTATATGTTGGCCAATCTGTTTTATTAAGTCATGCATCCGTATTTCTTGTTGGTCTGATATGGTTATCAGAGCCTTATCAACAAGACAAGCAATTCCTCTTGCAGCATAAAATCCACAACCATCCAGTATACTTTCTATACGACATCTATTCCAGCCTTCCATGACACAAGCAATATCAAGGAATATGCTCTTTTCCGTATCTTCTAGTCCATCAAAGCTAGTCTTCAAAATCTTCACGATCTGTAAATCCGGGATGTTGCTTAGTTTTCCAAGCTCGCTCTTCCAAATGGTTATATCTTTGTCAAAGAGACTGCGACCCAGGACTACTAGAGCTAATGGCAAGCCTTGTGTGTATTTGACTGCTTCTTTCAATAAGTCCATCTGATATGGCGTAGGTTGTATTTGCTTAAACATATGAAGCTTCATGAGTTGAAGGGATTGATACTCATTCAACTCCTGAACTTCATATACATGGTCACATCCATTCTTGAGGACTTGCTGGTCTCTGCACGTTGCAATCACCTTACTTCCTGGACCGAAAAAGTTATAATCCCCTATCAGTTCTTGTAATTGACTCGTGTCACTAACATCATCAAGTATGACAAGAACCCTTTTTCTTCTTAGCTTCCGCTGAATGTCGCTACGGAAGATGACAGGAGGGCCTTGGTCGTGATCATGCTTTTCAAGAAGCTGGGAGAGCAAAGAGCTACGCAGACGGTTTAATTCATATCTTTCTGCAAATTCTCTAACATTCTCGATAAAGCATGAACCATCAAAATTTTTGGAGATTCGGTGAAATATCTTTCCAGCAAGTGTGGTTTTGCCTGAACCAGGCAATCCCCATAACCCCAGACGTCTGACATCAGGCGAGGACAAGATAGATTCGACTTTGTCCACACGCTCAATTCCAATAAACGGCTGTATGAATCATCTAAAACCATTTGATCGAGAACAGATTTTATGCAGTTGATAAGCTTCTCTACAATTTTTCCTTCCGACCTAATCAAGCAAATGAAGTACAAGAGTAGCTAATCGTCAAAAGGAACAGAGACAGATTTTGTATGAGTTAAATTTGAACAAAGCCAAAAGAATGTTCCTAGACTCCTAGTGAGGCATATCTAATAAAATTGAACAGTAACAAGGAAGAAGAATAATTACACTTGATCGGAAGCGCAGCCACAGAGATCGGCGGTTTGCTTCAAAGCCCGCCGCCAAATCTTCACCTTATCCGCGTACCGAGCATCCCGGATAAGCCTCCCAAAACTGTCTCCGAAAGCGCCGGTCTGCTTCCGGACATGAGTCGGCCGCAACCCTTGCAGAAACACGGGCAGCACAGTCTGACCGTGGGCAGCCTTGCACTCCATGATCGTGACCAGTTCATCGAGACACCACCTCGAGTCGGCGTAGTTCGGAGAAAAGACCACCAAGGACACTTGAGACTCATAGATACTGGTGGCTAGAGTCGGTGAGATATCCTCCCCACACCTGAGCCCCTTGTCCATGAACGCGTCGATACCGTTCCACTCCATGGCCGCTCGGAGGTGGCTGATGAAGTTCTTCCGGGTGTCTTTCCCACGGAAGGTAACGAAGACGTCATGCTTAATCCGTGGAGCAGCATCGGAAGACATTTGAAAACTTGAATGCTATCAGTAATTAATTAGTAAAGTGAGATATTGTAACGCCCCGAGATTAAACCGTAAGCATCGAAATTAATGTTAAGTTTCTAATTAGTCAACAGTTAAATTGATTTGAAAGATAACAATACCTTTTAGATAAGCTTCAACCTTCGACCTCGTCTTCAACACCACAATCCCTCCCCAGCGAACGACCGGACCTCAAGGAAGACGACCATAAACGGAAAGCAACAGCGGGAAAATGGAAAATTAAGAACTTCCAAGCAAAGGAAAGAACTTGAAGTCGCACCTGAATTTCTCCTTTTGCTTTTAAGAGAGAATCTTTTCGAAGAATTTCTTTTAGGTGATTAGATTAGATATTTCTGGCCCACACGGTCAGAAAGCGCGGGAAACAAGTAGCCTATTTAAGTATTTAACCGCCTAAGGGTTGGGCTTGAACGAGTTGGGCTAATGGGCCTTCTTTTACGAAGGTCATAAGACGATAGAAATGCAGAGGGTTCTTAAAAACGACCTGAAAGTCGACTCGGAATTGGGTCCGATCTTTGGATCAACTGGTCCGATCTTTGGGTCAACTGGTCTGACTAGTCCAATCGTTAGTCGCATTAGATTTTTTTATATATTTTTATTATTTTTTCGAAATATATATAAGCATGTAAGTAAATAATTTGTATAATAAACTAATAATAACATATAAACATACTAATTTTTTAACATATACCAAATAAAATATCCATACACATGGGTAATTTTTGAATCGAAGATAAAATCATTAAAAAATAAATATTTTTTGGTCGAATCATCTGGTGAAACCAAATTTTCTAGGCAAGTCGTCCGATCCGACCAGAATTCAGGTGGTTCGCAAGATAGGCATTTTTAAAAAAAAAAGGGGGATGGTGTCGGACCACACTTTTTAAAACCTTGAAAATGCATACCTTCCGGGTCAGACCCTATCCGTACCTGTGGGTTTTTTTTAATATGTTAATTTTGATTGAATATAAGGTAAAGTATGAGTATGGATCTATATTTGAATATGGGTTCAAAGGTAGGGTATGAATTTATGAATTTTTATCATATCTTTACCTTTTTTAGATCAAGACCCTAATTATATATAAATTATATTTTTATTATTATTTTTTACTTATAAATTATAATATATTTCTTAAATATTTTAGAATATATTTCATGAAATTCACTTTTTAAATTTTCTTTATTGATATACTAAATATTTCATGATAAATCTTTATAATTAAGTTAACTTTTATATATATAATTAAAATTTTGGGTTACAAATATCTTAAATGTAATTCAATGGTCAGATCCTATAAGATCTTGTAAATCTTACGGACCCTAGGATAAAAGTATATGTCTAGTATTAATTTTTTTAAGAATTCAAGATAGAGTATGAATCCGACTTTTCAAATTAAGATATAGATAGAGTCCTACCAATACCTTACATTACCATACTCATCGCCATAAAATCATATGTCATTATCTGGACTTACATCCTTAACCGGGCTTGCTTATTATTTTCTTTTGCTTATAAAATGTTGTAACTATATTTAGGGGTGAGTTTTTAACCGCAAAAATCCGACACCGCACCACCCCGCACCACCCCGCACCGCAATTTTAACAAACCGCCATTTAAATCGGAGTCGGGGTGTGGTTTCACCCCGCACCGCAAAAATGTGGTGCAGCTGCAGTTCGATAAATAAATAACCGCAGAAATCCGCACCACACCACTTTATATATATATATATTAAAACTTAAAAGGGTCCCCTCTTTTCTTCGTAAGTTGCATTTCCCTTTCTTTATTTTATTTTGTCTCTTCCTTCTTCCTTCGTAAGTGATATTCCTTCTGTGAAACCCTAGATCCCTAATCAAGAATTCTAAGGTAAAAATTCACCTCAACTCTCTCTCAATCTCTCCAACGTCTAGCCTCTGCTCCTCAACTCCCTCTTTGGCACCAGCGATGTCCTCCCC
The DNA here is from genome assembly GCA_012979155.1 of Hypericum perforatum. Lineage (NCBI taxonomy): Eukaryota > Viridiplantae > Streptophyta > Magnoliopsida > Malpighiales > Hypericaceae > Hypericum > Hypericum perforatum. The sequence goes on along the minus strand of SOPF01026522.1, from coordinate 21,736 downwards.
TGACACCGCAACGTCTAGCCTTTGATTCAAAGGACTCTTGCTATTTAGGTGGTGGATTGGTTTTTTGGTTTGTTTACAGAAATTGCAGTTGATGGAGTTGCTTACTTGCTTTGACAGTCTGCTGTTTCTATTATATGCGTAAGGTTTGGACCCATTAAAATAAAGTTATGCGTGGGGTTGTTTTGTTTGCCCGTTATTAATTTTGGGCTCGTTAAAATGTGAAGAAACCAGAGTAAGGTTTTTTTTATTTGGGCCCGTTAAAATGGGGTTGGGCCCAATGCGGTGTCACACCGCACCACCCCGTCACCGCAACGACCCACACCGCGTGGTTTTATCACAAAATCGCAAACCGCGCGGTTTAATTTTTTTGAAAAAAAAAGTGCAGTGCAGGCCGCAGGGTCAAACTTCGCCCCGACACCGCAAAACCGCACCATCCTCACTCCCAACTGTATTTAGATGAAGGGTAAATTACATTTGGCGTACGCTAGTTTGGCATATTTAATGTTGGCCTCCTGTCATTCGCAAATCGATTAAAATCCATCTCCCAGTATGACAAATTTATACCATTTGCCCCCTAAGACCAGAATTGACATATTTCTTTAACGAGGAGCTGTGGAAAATATAAAAATAACTTTATACTAAAAAAAACTTATTTATCTTCTTCTTCCTCTTCCTAATTGTTCCTAAAAAAATAAAATTAAAAACTGGTGGGAGAAATGGAGCTAACCGGATTTCCCCGAGGAAAAGTTCAAGCGGTGTTTCAGGATAAGCAAGTCGACATTTGAGATGATCTACGAAGAGCTGGAGGCGACGATTACCAAGAAAAACACCTCTCTCTGCGGTGCCATCCCCGTCCGGCAGTACGCCGCCGTCTGCATCTGGTGCCTCGCCACCGGCAAGCCCATCCGTCTGAGTCCTAGTGAGGCGTCTTTACCAGGATGCTCTGGCTGATGTTATTAGTCAAATCCGAAGTGGGTAGTGCCTCGTAAACACCATCACCACCACCACTAGCACCTGCCCCGACCGCCTTTTCCGCGAAGGCATAGAGCCATCCACCCCGGGGGCCACGTCAAGGAGGCGGTGGCAGCCGTCCGGGATAAAGGCGTCGACCTAGAGGGAGAGGCCAGTCCGTAAATATACAACAACAATAGATACAAGGAAGAAATTCTGACCGAAAATGTTGGGGACCATCAGAATGGATTCCTTATAGTGGGAGAATAGGAAATAGTTTTTGTACTTGGGAATTCACGCAATAGTCTTGCTACTCTTTGCACGACAATGATGAAGGATCTGTAGGATTCATTGCCTCAAAGACATGTTACTCGCTATCGTTTGATGTGATGTGATGTGATTTGCTTTGTCCTTAATTCTTTTTATATGGGAATGACAATTAGTGGGACATGATAAAAATTTATAGGATCTAAACTTAGACCTTAGATTTAAAAATAAGATTTACATCTTATTTATGATTTTATGAGTATTTTTTAATAACGATCCAGACTTGGATTCTAAGTCCATATAAAAATCAGTGTCCTACACAGACCCATTCCTTTACAACAAACTTTTATATTTCAATATAATCAAAGTAAAAATTTAAGCAAAAATCAAGTTTATATAATAAAACTAATTTTTTAGAGTAAATTTAAATTAACTAAACAAGTATGATTCAAATGACAATCCCGTCAATCAAAAAATGAAACTTATAAGGGTTCTTGAATAACATAAACTTCCAACTAATAAGCATCATAGAGATATGAACTACATGTTGCGGCTATTTTTTTAAGTGACTGACTCGTTTTTCTTTTTGTGTGGGCTATTTTTTCAGCGACTATATTTTAATTTGTTAGCAATACGATAAATATAGATATACATAGAATATAACTATTTATGGATCTAAGATTTATGGAATAGGAAAAAAATTTAATCTATAAGATATGGGTCTTTTTGCCACGATAAATTTTATTGTGGTGTTTGATCCAATATTAATGAAAGGTGCACTTATGCAATTTTACTTAAAATAAATACAGTTACGTCGCCATTCCTGCGTCATCCAAGAGGTGGTTGACTCGTAGTAATTTTTAATGACTTTGTTAACGCCCTAATCTACGTAGTTTACTTAGTCAAACAATTGCAAAATTGTTTAACTTATTTATAAGCTGCTGGGTAATGATGATTTAGTTTCACTAGTTCAGAAAAAAATGAGCATTTGATTTGTTGAGATTTGGGAAAATCATACATTTAAATCTGTTGCATTGATAATTAGGCGACCCTTCGCTTGTTTTGAATAGGCTATAATAACCTCTTAGATAATCCTCAACCTACTATCTTTTCTTCAACATCACCATCCTTCTCCGGCGAACGACCTCAGCCAAATGACCACAAGCAATTCCTGCCCCTGACAATATACCAAGAGCATCTCCGCTGGTACTTTCTGTCACAACCCGATCTCGAATGTGCAAGAATGGGGAGAGAAGAAGTAGAGAGAGAAAAGAAAGAGAGAGAAGAGAATAAGAAGTTTTATTGAGAAAATCGTAATTCTGGACTAAAGAGTATAATTCTCATATTACATGGTATTTATAAGCAATATTCCTACATTTCCCGCTTCCGCTACTGGCTATAACCGCCTCTAACTACTTTCTAAATCTTTATTCTTGCCCGTCAATCTCCTCGTGACACGTGTCCTGGCCCTTCTCTTTATTAACTGCAGCAAACGACCGGTCGTCTGTTAACAAGCACGCCAGCTGTTCGATCTATTATTTCTAACAAACTCCCTTTTTTAAAAGAATCCTTGTCCTCAAGGATTAAATCCTCTGGTTTAATTCTCTAACCTCTGGAAACTGATTGACGATTGTTGCATAATCCTCCCACGTGGCCTCTTCTTCTTCCAAGTTGGCCCATTTGACAAGGACTTGCACTACCGCTCTATTGTCTCGCTTGACAATTCTCCTCTGAAGCACAGCTTCGGGCATCAACTTGAGCTGTCCATCATTTGTGGTAAGAGGAGGTGTACTGATTGGTGATATAGTTGATCCGATCTTTTTCTTTAGAACAGAAACATGGAATATAGGATGAATGGCGCAACCTGGTGGCAACTGAAGTCTATATGCTACTGAACCTATTTTCTCCAACACCTCAAAAGGACCATAGTACTTAGCTGACAGTTTGAGGTTCTTGCGTATTGCCACTGATATTTGACGATATGGTTGCAGCTTAAGGTAGACCATATCTCCCACTTCCAGATGCCTTTCCGACCTTCTCTTATCAGTGTACAACTTCATTCGATTCTGAGCTCTCTATAAATGATCTTTCAAGTTACGCACCATCTGAGCTTGGCGCGTTACCAGCTCTACTACGGATGCTACTGAAGTTTGTTCATCTTTAAATCCTGGAATCAATGGCGGAGGATACCCGTACAAAACTTCAAAAGGAGAGCTTTGTAGTGAAGTATGGAAACAAGTGTTGTACCAGAATTCCGCCAAAGGAAGCCATTGCAACCATGTAGTTAGTCTGGTGAAATACATGCTGCGCAGATAATTCTCTAGGCATTGATTGATACGCTCCGTTTGTTCATCTGTTTAAGGATGGTAAGCTGAACTCAAGTGAAGAATAACCCCCCATTGATTGAAAAGCGCCTGCCACACATGGCTGGTGAAAATACGGTCCCGATCAGATACGATCTCAGTGGGAAACCCATGTAGTTTGCAGACATTGTCAATGAACAGACGACCCACTTGTAGTGCTGTAAAAGGATGAGACAATGCAAAGAAATGAGCATACTTCGAAAAACGATCCACTACCACAAAAATAACGTCTTTCCTGCCTGATCTTGGTAGACCTTCAATGAAGTCCATTGACACACTCTTCCATGCTCCATCCGGAATGGGTAAGGGTTGCAGCAGACCAGGAATGGATACATGTTCAGACTTGCAACGCTGACAAATATCGCAACTTTGAACCCACTTTTGTATATCAGTTTTAAGTCCAGGCTAATGGAAATAGCGTTTGATTCTCTTGTAAGTCACCAAGATACCAGAATGACCACCTACTGCTGCAGAGTGCAACTGTTGAAAAATTTCTGACCTGAGGTTGCCATTTGATCCAACACATATAAGATTCTTAAATCGCAATATTCTATTAGACAACTGATAATGTTGTACTGACTATGGTTGAACAAGTAGTGATTGAATCAACTCTTGCATTTCAACATCACCTTCATAACTAGATTCCACATTTAGAAACCAAGTAGGAACTGCAGTTGAGATAGCTGATAGCTCCTGATTGTTGATTCTTGATAGAGCATCAGCTGCTTTATTTTCAACTCCTTTCTTGTACTCAATAGTGAAATCGAGTCCCATCAATCTTGACACTCCTTTCTTCTGCAAGTTCGTGTGTACCTTCTGCTCCAACAAGTATCTAAGACTCTGGTGATCTGTTTTGATAATAAAAGTGTGACCTTCCAGATAATGTCGCCATTTTGAAACTGCTGCTAACAATGCCATCAATTCTTTCTCATAAACTGGCAATCCAGCAGTTCTCGGACCCAATGCTTGGCTCATGAAAGCAATTGGTTTACCATTTTGCGATAACACAGCTCCCAAACCCAGATCAGATGCATCAGTCTCCAATACAAAACCAATAGTGAAATCTGGATACGCCAAAACTGGAGCTGTAATCATTCGCAGCTTAAGATTTTCAAAAGCTTCAGTGGCTTGATCTGTCCAAAGAAAACCATCCTTTCTCAACAGATTGAATAGAGGTCGAGCCACTTCTGCATAACCACGAATGAACTTTCTATAATAGCCTGTTAATCCAAGAAAACCCCGCAGATCCCTCACATTGGTTGGCACTTTCCAATCCTTGATTGTTACGATTTTATTCGGGTCAGTACTGACACCAAGGCCAGAGATGACATGACCCAAATAATCGACAGATGCCAATCCAAAGTTGTACTTGGATAACTTGAGAAAGAAGTTCTCCTTCCTTAAGGTTTGTAAAACTTGCTGCAAGTGTAAAAGATGGATCTCTGCATTCTTGTTGTATACAAGAATATCGTCAAAGAACACAAGTACAAACTTACGTAAGTATGGAGCCAATGTCTTATTCATCACAGCTTGAAAAGTAGCTGGAGCATTGGTCAATCCGAATGGCATGACACGAAACTCGAAGTGTCCATGATGTGTTCTAAATGCTATCTTTGGTACATCTTCTTTCATCTTAATCTGGTGATATCCTGCTCTAAGATCGAGTTTAGAAAACACACTTGCTCCCAACAACTCGTCCAATAGATCATCAATGATAGGAATTGGATACTTGTTTTTGATGGTCTTTTGATTTAATTGTCTATAATCCACACACATCCTCCAACTTCCATCCTTCTTTTTCACCAACAAAACAGGTGATGCATATGGACTCTCACTCTCCTGAATAAATTCTGACTTCAGCAGCCCTTCTACTTGTTTCTCAATTTCCTCTTTTTGAAAGTGAGGATATCTATAGGGCCTTACTGATACAGCAGATGTACCATCTTGCAGTGATATACTATGATCACAACTCCTTTCTGGAGGCAATGAAGTTGGTTCCTTAAACAGATCAATAAAAGAGTTGAGCAACTCTCTGATCTGAAGCTGGAAGTCAGCCCCAAAGCTTGCTCCAATGTCCTCCTTAAACTGTATCCCTTCCACTTCAGCATTACTGATTTCTTCAATCCCGTAAATCATTTCTTCCACTTGCTGTTTATACCAATTCTGTGATAAAGCTTCAGCAGACATGCAACTGAGTTCCCCTGTCACACTATTACCTCGATAACCATGTAACACAATTGATTTCCCTCTGTTTTGGATGGTTGCCTCTGCCTTAACAAAATCAAACAAAATTGGATTGCAACCTTGCATCCAATCAGTATCCAAAACCAGGTCATACGTGCCTAATTCCAAGATTCTGAAATCAAAAGTAAATGTACTACCACTCGTCTCCCAAGTAACCTTTTGACAAGCCTTGTTACATATGACCCTTGATCCATCTGCTAATGAAATCACCATTCCTGCACTACTGACTTCATCCAAATGTAGTTTATCAACCAGTCTCGCATTTATGAATGTTGCTGTGCTACCAGTATCAAGTAATATAAGGATTGGTCTATTCTTAATTCTTCCTCTCAGCTTTAAAGTTCCACTGCCACTACTACCATGAATAGCATGCATAGACAGTTCAGCCAATTCTTCTTCTTCAAACTCAGCAGGTTGTATCTCTTGGACCATTTCATCATCATTTCCTCCTTCCATCACATGTAAACCTGCCTTCTTATTTTTACAGACATGACCTCTCACCCACGGAATCTCCCCACAAGTAAAGCAAAAGGGTTCCTTTTTCTTCCCTACTTGATCTACTACAGGCTGTTTTCCAGTTGCAACACCCCAACTGTTCGACGAATTGCCTGACACCATCTTCTAACCAAAACCACTCTAACTCGACTGTCCTCTTCCCCCAAAACTTTTCTGAGATGCCTTCAAGGTAATCTCATGTAGATGAGCCTTCTCTATAGCATCACTTAAGGTCGATGGAGCATGAGTCCTGACCAATGGTTTAATTTGATCCGACAATCCACCAACAAATGAATGTGTAAAATACGACTCAGACAAACAAGAATTCTCTCTTAACATCAATCCTTTCAACTCCTCAAATTTCCTCATGTATTCTTCCACCGAACCCGCCTGTTTCAGATGATTGAATTCCTCTACAACCCCTCCAGGAGAATGTGTTCCAAATCTCTTGCACAAAGCTTCTCCAAATTGCTTCCAATTCACCTCCTTCATTTGTAATAACCAACTATCGAACCAGATCTCTGCAACCTCATCCAAGTATATAACTGCCATTTCTACCTTCCTTCCCTCTTCTACCTTATACACCGTAAAAAATTTCTCGCATTTTCTCAACCATCCTCTAGGGTTCAAAGGTGTAAAAGGGGGAAAATTTAACCTGGGATTTGGCGTGTTATCCTTTCGATTGTTCCAACCTTGAACCGCAGGTTCTGAAGTAGCTTCTACAGAATCTTCCACCATCACCGGAGAAGCAACTGGAGCTGCCGGAGCCGGTCCCAAGATTCCTCGATCTCCGATTAACCTTTGAAGCCAATCGAACATCTTGTCATGCGAAGTCGCCATCACATCAAGACGCCCTGTCAACGAGTCAAATCTTCCCGATAAAGAGTCAAAGCGTTCTCGACCTTCTTGTTCGTTTCTTTCGACTCTTGATTCCATCGAAGTAAATCTTTCTTCAAGCTTGCGAAATTGATCCTCCATCGTCTTCCAACGTGTGTCCATCTTGTGCGCTCTGATACCAATTTGTCACAATCCGATCTCGAATGTGCAAGAATGGGGAGAGAAGAAGTAGAGAGAGAAAAGAAAGAGAGAGAAGAGAATAGGAAGTTTTATTGAGAAAATCGTAATTCTGGACTAAAGAGTATAATTCTCAGATTACATGGTATTTATAAGCAATATTCCTACATTTCCCGCTTCCGCTACTGGCTATAACCGCCTCTAACTACTTTCTAAATCTTTATTCTTGCCCGCCAATCTCCTCGCGACACGTGTCCTGGCCCTTCTCTTTATTAACTGCAGCAAACGACCGGTCGTCTGTTAACAAGCACGCCAGCTGTTCGATCTATTGTTTCTAACACTTTCATACTATAAATCGGGTTCTTCTTAAATTTGAGTCTGTAGTGTAAAGAGTCTTCATCTCTCTCCCACGAATGGCATGTCTTGCAGCTGATTGGATGAGGTGTCGTTTGAGAGATATAATGCAATTAAGTTGTCTTAAAAAATTGAAAATAGCATCATATTTTCAAGACAACGTCTAATGTACGATATATTCTTTCCACCATTGATTAAGTGCTCTTGGGCCATGATTTTTCTCATTAGCCACATCGCATGGCGTTGGAAGTGGAATGACACATAAACCGGTAGCTCTTTGAATCTAATTTTTTTCTAGTCGATAATTTGATATTTTCCAGTACATCTTTATCATGAGATGGGGAATATGCAATAACAAATAACCATGTATCTAAGAAATGAGATTCAAATTGTTATAATGAAGAAAAAATTTTAAAATATTACTTATTGAGTAGAATTTTGAATTAATTCAATAAAATTTTTTATATTCAGACTAGCAACAATTTTTAGGTAGTGGATCCGTATACAAAGTTAGAATATACATTCACAAGAAGACAAAATCTTTATCCAAATATTTTAAACTTCATACTTTTTGACTAAGATCATTAAATTGGATCAACTTTTTGAACTTTTTGACTAGGATCATTATAAATGGATCAACTTTTTGACTAGAATCATTTTTTAGGTAGTGAATCGGTATATTTTTCAATAATAGAATCATTTCCTAGTAATTTCCATGCCATTATAAATGCAGGTAGGGCACAACTGATTTCTATGCATAAAAGAAACCCCAACTTCGTTCAAAGAAAACAAAAAGAGCTGAATCATGTCTTTCTCCCGTCCTTCAATGTACTTGTTCATCTTATTTTCTCTATTGCTGGTCCTCCCGCAGATGATTCAGCTCGCCGCGAGGGACGTTCCTCGAAATGGTACTCTTAGCTTTCTCAAATTATGGTTCCTTTCCATTCTCCATTATATAGCTAATTACATGTAGCCATGCGGTATTATCGCAAGTACCCTTTCATGCATTGGTTTTTATCTCATTGGGTTTTGTCATCACAAGCCCTACAGCCGCATTATTTCCATTATATAGGTTACATATTATATGTACATGCATATGACATGATGCAAAATTATGTGGTAATTATAACACTTGCTGGGGCCAGGTGGTAGTACTGGACGGAACTTAGTTGATCCTGAATGGAGCCCGGCCGGTTGGTATTTCAGATCCAAGGTGACATCAAGGACGACGGCGAAGGGAAGTCCGCCAGTGCATCATGGGAGCCGCAGCCCAGGCGGCCCCGGGAGAAGATCTCCTCCCCACCCCTGAGCCCCTCGTCCGTGAACGCGTCAATCCCGTACCACTCCGGAGCCGCACTAAGGTGGCTGGTGAAGTTGTTGCGGGTGTCTTTCCCTCGGACATTAGTGAAGACATCGATCACTTAGTTGTAGAACGTGATGACTTTTGTTAAACCACGGGAAAGAGTAATGGTGGAACTTGATTACTTTTGTTGTTATTGCTTCTAGACATTAACACTGTACATTTTCCAGCATCTAATGTTTTTTTTTTCCTTCTGGGAAATGCTATAAGCTATGATATACCTGTTATTCATTGGGAAGAAAAAGAATCAATATAATATGCATGTTGCAGACAAGAAACAAAAGTCTCCAATATCTATTAAAACAGAAACTTACGAAAATAATATCTATTGTTTGTTAAACAACGCGTATCTTGCATATTAGTTGCATCGGAAATCTTTAATTAATATGGAATGATCTATTTAGATTACCCGTATCTATGTATATATTTCACCGACTTCATTAACTTCATTAATTGCATCGGGAATCTTTATTTACTTTTATGCTTGACTTTGGTTGGCTGTTCCTCTTCATCGTTTCCATGCTTCCTCTTTTCCGATCTCTTCACAGGGCTGACTCTTTCTGGGGAGCTACCATCAAGAATCACAGGCAACCACTTGTTAACAAACGTCCTGCCGACCGGAGTTGCCCCGCACTTCACAATCGACGCATCGTCTTCCGAGTCCTTGCCTATGGTGCTCGGAAACCGCATCACAGCCGAAAATTGAAGCACGTCTTCGTTAAAGTAAGATTGGGAGGGGCCAAAGTCGCCACACCATATGATCGTGTGCTCTCTTTCGGGTTGAAGCGACTCGGAACTGAAGTCGAAGCTGCATTCCGAGTAGAAAGTTTCTCCGGACTTGGTTCGGCACTTGCAGGTAACCACAAGCCACCTATCAAGCGTGTGATTGTAGAGGGAAGCAGTTACCACTGTACATAATATGAACCGAAGAGGACGGGGTCTTCTCCGGGAGTTGGTCTTGACTTGTATTGAAGATCCTACCTCGGAGTACTTGAACCATTCTGGCACTTCGTTTCCCGGCAAGCAAACGTCTCCTAATGGCTCTGTCTTTGAAGACTCTAAAGATTTGTACTTAAATAAAGGAACCTGTAATGCAGAAGAATTGTGAATGAGACACAAGCAAGTGCAATTCTGTATGCATGTATGAGATAGAGATGAATATACCGAAACGGATTGAACTCTGAGCCAGAAGTCTCTCAAGATCTCGTTCCTTGCATCTTGCTCCAAATTGAAGCAGTTACCAAAGTTCAAATGCAGGTATTCATCAGGGTGTGGTCGTAAACCAAGTCCGCAATCAACTTCACCCGATGACCTGTGGGTATACTTTCGCAGAGATGCGCAGTTAAATGCATCTAGGCTTAGCAGGTTTGGTGGAAGCTCGGGTATCAAACAGAGACTCTTGCAATCGGACAAGTCGATTTCCCAGAGCTTAGTGAGGTATTTGATGTCTTCCGGCAAGCTCTTCAAGTTGCTCCTTCGCAAGTCGAGTTGATTAAGCGACACTAAGCTTTTCAAAGAAGGCAGTGAATCACCCTTGTATCCTAAACAATCTAATGCGGCGAGAGAGCTGAAGCGATCGATGCTCGGTGGTTGGCTGTTGAATAGAAGAGTCATCAGTTTCGGGCATTCGCTAAGGTCAAGTTGTTTAAGACGTTTCATCTCAAAGATACTGGTGGGTAGACTCTCGAGCTCTTTGCAGTCGTTGACCCATAACTCTTCGAGTTGAGATAGTCCCAGGATGGAAACGGGCAATTCTTTTATCTTGGTAGAAGACAGATCCAACTTGATCAAGTTTGGTGGAAGCTGTGGAAGACTTCGGATTTTGGAGCAGCCCATGAGGTGGAGAGTCTCCATATTTGTCATCTGTGATAGCTCTGGAAGCTCAGTAAGTCTTTTGGTATAGCTCAAATCAATGTATTTGAGTTCCACTAGGTACTGTACTGAATCTGGAATGCTCCTCAAGTTATCACAGAATGATACAGTCAGTGTCTCCAACTTAGACGCGTTTCTCAAGTTCGGAAATGTGGTCAGCTTCTTGGAAAAGGAAAGGTCGACATGTTTCAAGCTCGGAAGGCACGGCTGCGACAATTTCAAAGTAATAAAATAAGTTAGACATTGGCAAAACAGAAGAGAGGAACCAAACCAAGTTGTGCAATTGTTTGGTCACCTCAGCTTCATCAGTCCAGAGTTGTCTGAGGTTGCTCTGAAACATGCGGAGTTCAACAAGATTCTCGAGGTTAAACCGTGGCGGCAAAGATGGCAAAGGGTAGAGATCCCATTGCAAGTACCGCAATCCATCGGGAAGATACTCGAGGCCCTCTGGGAGGGCAATGATGCTGCTTTCTGAAAAAGCGTTGTAGAAACGCAAGATTCTTAGCCCAGTCATCTTCTTGAAAGCTCTGGACCTCAACTTCATACTTGCAGCCTTGGACAAGTTGATAGATATGACTTCTATGCTCCTTGTCACTTCTGTTTCCTATCCATTGACATAAAGGAAGATCAAAGCTTGTGATCATTAGGCAGTAAATACATACATGGACAAGCTGCAATCAATAAATTCTCAATAACCTCCAAACAAGAACTTAACTACCTGATTTTGTGTCAGGACATCTGCAATTTCCTCGTTTCTCCACAACCTCCTTGGCCTACCAGTCTCTTTGATACCTTCACGAAAAGCAATATGTTGGCCCATCTGTTTTAACAAGTCATGCATGTGTATTATGTCGTTTGAGATGGTTATCAGAGCCTTATCGACGAGGCGGTCGATTCCTCTTGCAGCATATAATTTGCAACTGTCCAGTATAGTTTCAGCACGGTTTTTTTTCCAGCCTTCCATGACACAAGAAATATCAAGAAATATGCACTTCTCAGTGTATTCCAATCCATCATAGCTCCTCCTCAAAATCTCCATGATGTCCAAGTCGGGGATATCGCTTATTTTTTCCAGCTCGCTCCTCCAGATTGTTACATCCTTGTCGAAAAGGTTGCGACCCAGAACCACAAGAGCCAAAGGCAAGCCTTGCGCATATTTGATAGCTTCTTTCAACAACTCCATTTGATCAGGTGTAGACTGTCTTTGCTTGAATATATGAAGCTTGATGAGTTGCATTGACTCATAATCGTTCAACTTCTGGATCTCATATATTTCGTCACATCCAATGTTCTTAAGAACTTGCTGGTCTCTACTTGTTGCAATCACTTTACTTTCCGCAGAAAAGAATCTGCAATCCCCTATTAGCTCTTGTAATTGACTAGCATTAGTGACATCGTCAAGTATAACAAGAACTCTTTTCCTTTTCAGCTTTCTTTGGATGTCGCTACGAGAGATGATAGGAGGGCCCTGGTCTTGATCATGCTTTCCAAGAAGTTGGGAGAGCAAAGAGAGGCGCAAACGGTTCAACTCATGTCTTTCTGCAAACTTTCCAACGTTGTCAATAAAGCATGCGCCATCAAAGTTCCCGGAGATACGGTGAAATATCTTTTCAGCAAGTGTAGTTTTGCCTGAACCAGGCAATCCCCATAATCCTAGACATCTCACCTCTGTCAAGGACAAGACTGATTCGACCTTGTCCACGCGCTCAACTCCAATAAAGGGCTTGTAAGAATCATCCAAAGGCACTTGACCCAGAACAGATTGTACTTGGTTGAGGAGCTTATCTACAATTTTTCCCTCTGATCTATTCAAGCAAACAACGTACAAGTGTCATTAGCTATTAGTCAAAAGGAACAAGAGAGATTGTACTTTACAAAAGCAAGTGAGAATAATTGAAAAGAAAAGGAGATTGCTATTGTAAAGAATAATTAAATCATACGTAACAGAAGTGAAGAGGACTGAGAGATTACATCTGGTCGGAAGGCAATCCGGAGAGATTCGCGGCTTGTTTCAAAGCACGCCGCCACCTCTTCACTTTATCCACATACCGAGCATCTTGGATAAGCCTAGCGAAACCATCCCCGAAAGCACCGGTCTGCTTCCGGACGTGGGTTGGCTCTACCCCCTGCAGAAACACGGGCAGCACTGTCTGACTCTTGGCTGCCTTGCATTCCATGATTGTTACCAGCTCGTCGAGACACCACCTAGAGTCGGCGTAGTTTGGGGAGAAGACCACCACCGATATCTGGGACTCCGTGATCTTGCTCGAGAGCGCAGGCGAGATCTCCTCCCCTGCCCTGAGCCACTTGTCTGTGAACACGTCGATCCCGTTCCTCTCAAGGGCCACCCGGAGGTGGCTGGTGAAGGCCTTACGGGTGTCCTTGCCCCTGAAACTTACGAAGACATCATGCTTTATCGTTGTAGCTGACTCGGAAGCCATATATTATACTAAGTAGAATCAGAGGAACACAGATGCTGTGAGCCAGTAGCTAGTAATTCTTGGAGAGAAAGTAATCTAGAATTGGATGCTTGATGCCGAGACTATATCTGTCATTAGTGATGTAGTTAAAATCTGACTTTCCAAAAAAGGAATAAAGTAGTGGAAGAGAAATACTTGCATAGGAAGCCATGGACAAGAAATCAAAATAGATGTCTCTGTCCAGCAACTTGTTAAAGTCAATGATCGGGTTTCCGCGTGTAAATTGAAGTTGGAAATCTGACGCTCGACGTGGTTGATGTTCAGGCACCAATCTTAGTTGCCCTTTAAGAAAGTCAATGGGTAGAAGAAAATTCACTTGGTTGGCCTGCTCATGTCAATTGTCATATAGGCTTCACTGTTCCTTGTTTGTCAATATCTGTCAATGCTCATGTCGGCCAAAGCTCTCACGGTAAAAATTCACTTCAGTACTCAATATTTACGTGCTTTCACAAAGTACACCCTTGTGATTTCAAAATTTTCAAAATGTGCGATTGGGAGACTCTGGTACTAAAACAACTTACACGACTAATTTCATATATAAAACGTGTTGGACTTGACACGACCTGCTGCAGCTAGACCCCAACTTGATCAAATTAGATGAATATTCACTTGCCTTCATGCTTCTCTACATCTTTCCGCGCTTCGGTTTCTACTTTTATGGCTGGGCAGCTGTTTCCCATGGCTATTTCCACGCTTTCTCTTGTTTGATCTCTTTATAGGCCTCACACTTCCTTCCACAACCGGGGGACTATCATCCTGAATCAAAGGTAAACACTTGGTTCCGAATTTCCAGCCAATCGGAGTAACCCCGCATTTCAAAATTGACACACCCTCGAAATCCCAGTCTTCGGTGTTGCCGTTATAACCACTTACCGCGGCAGAAAATCGGAACGTGGCATCGTCGAAATAGAATTGAGAGGGACTGAAACCATCACACCATATGATTGTGTGCTCTCTCTCGGACAGTGATTGGAACCTGAAGCGGCCTCGTGAACGAAAAGTTTCTCCAGACTTGGATATGTACTGGCAGGTAACTGTGAGCATCCTCAGACCTGAAGCGAATTCGCGGGGAGCAGATACAACTGCACAGAACATAAAGCGAAGGGGGTGCAGTCTTCTCCTGCAGTTGGCTCTCACCTTTAATGAAGATCCTATCCTGGAGTACTTAATCAATTCAGGCACTTCATTTCCCGGGACGCAAAAACATGCAACAGTTAATCTTTCAGTTTTTGAATATAATGGAAACATATTCTTGTGCCGCTCCACCACAGGGACCTGTGTGATAAAAGATTGTGAATGAGATTCTCAAAAAAATCATGCAAATCTGTCTTTGGGTTTGAGAGAGAGAGAGAGAGAGAGAGATGAATGTACCACAACGAATAGAATTCTGAACCAGAAATCACTCAAGATAATGTTCCTTGCATCTCGCTCCAAATCAAAGCAGTTAAGAAACTTCAATTGCAAGTGTAATCGTGAACCATGTCCAATATCAACTCGTGGTAAAGAAATCTTGGCATATTTTTGCAGAGATATGCAGTTAGATGCATCTAGGTAATGCAGGCTTGGTGGAAGCTCAGGTATAAAACTGAGACGCTTGCTATTGGACAAGTCAATTTCCCAGAGATGGGTTAAGGAATTGATGTCTTCTGGTAAGCTCTTCAGATAGCATTCTTTTAAACAAAGTTGCCTGAGAGACACTAAGCCTTTCAAAGAAGGTAGTGTGTCGCCCTTGTATCCTGGACAACTTAAGACGGTCAGTGAAGTGAGGTGAGTTATGGACAACATTAAGCTGGGCAATGGACTCCCATCCATGAAAATCCCATTAAGCGACTTGAAATCATCCAAATTCGCTGGATAAGCCAACAGTTTCGGGCATCTGAAAAAATTAAGCTTCTTAAGATGTTTCAGTTCACGAATGTTTGGTAGACTCGCTAGCTCTTCACAGCCCCACAGCCATAAGAATTGAAGTCGAGACAGTGCCTGGACTGATGGAGGCAACTCTTTTATCTTCGTTTTACTCAGAAGCAACTGAATCAGATTTGGCGGAAGCTGTGGAAGATTTCTGATTTTTGAGCAGCTCTGGATGGAGAGTATCTCTAGCTTTGTCAACTTTGAGCATTCTGGAATCCCAGTAAGATTTCTATCATGGTCCAAATATATATATTTGAGTTCCACTAGATGCTGTATTGAATCTGGAAGGTCTCTTAAGTTGCAGCAAAATGACAACTGCAGTGTCTCCAATTTCAATGCTTTTCTGAAGGCAGGAAGTGTGGTCAAGTTCTTGGAGCCGAAAAGGTCAACATATTTCAAGCTCGACAGGCACGGCTGCAACAATTTAGAAAATACAATGAGCTGCCTCATAACACGTGAAGAGTAATCACAGAAAGAACCTTGTCAAGTTGTGAATAATAAAACATGGATGCAAAAAAGTTCAGTATATGGTTGAAAATATGGAAAGGCAAGCATAGATTTGATAATTCAACAAACATTCATTACATATTGGCATTACCTCCTCAACTTCATCAATCCAAAGATGTCTAAGATGGCTGCCAACCATGCGAAGTTCAACAAGATTATTAGGATTAAACCGTGACGGAAGAGATGGCGAAGGGTAGTGGTCCCATTGCAAATACCGCAATCCATCGGGAAGATACTTGAGTTCCTCTGGAAGGGAAATTCTCTGGTTATTTCTGGTAAAAGCATGATGAAAGCACAAGATTCTTAGTCTTGGCATCTTCTTGAAGACTTTAGGCCTCAGCTTGATAATTGTAGCAGTGGACAGGTCCATTGATATGACTTCTATGTTCCTCGTCCCTTCTACCTTCTAACCATGAACGGGAAAAGAGCATTGATTATGACCATAAAGAAGTAGCCATGCATATGTTGCAGAAAATTGACAAGAACATAATCACAGATTCTTGTCGCTTGCCAGTTAAAATTAAATGAGACAGTGAGTTTTTAAAGCAGGATAGTTTGTTTTAAACTCAACACTGGCTCGTGTTAGACAGAACCCTTGAGAACCTTGAACTGATATATAAATTTTTTGGTATAAGATACTTTTAGTTACCTGAGTTTGTGTCAGCAGATCTCCAACTTCCTCGTTCCTCCTCCATAACCTTCTAGGTCTTCCTATCTCTTTGATACCTTCATAAGAAGCTATATGTTGGCCAATCTGTTTTATTAAATCATGCATCCGTATTTCTTGTTGGTCTGATATGGTTATCAGAGCCTTATCAACAAGACGAGCAATTCCTCTTGCAGCATAAAATCCACAACCATCCAATATACTTTCAATACGATATCTATTCCAGCCTTCCATGACACAAGCAATATCAAGGAATATGCTCTTTTCCGTATCTTCTAGTCCATCAAAGCTAGTCTTCAAAATCTTCACGATCTGCAAATCCGGGATGTTGCTTAGTTTTCCAAGCTCGCTCTTCCAAATGGTTATATCTTTGTCAAAGAGACTGCGACCCAGGACTACTAGAGCTAATGGCAAGCCTTGTGTGTATTTGACTGCTTCTTTCAATAAGTCCATCTGATATGGCGTAGGTTGTCTCTGCTTAAACATATGAAGCTTAATGAGTTGAAGGGATTGATACTCATTCAACTCCTGAACTTCATATACATGGTCACATACGTTCTTGAGGACTTGCTGGTCTCTGCATGTTGCAATCACCTTACTTCCTGGACCGAAAAAGTTATAATCCCCTATCAGTTCTTGTAATTGACTCGTGTCACTAACATCATCGAGTATGACAAGAACCCTTTTTCTTCTTAGCGTCCGCTGGATGTCGCTACGGAAGATGATAGGAGGGCCTTGGGCGTGATCATGCTTTTCAAGAAGCTGGGAGAGCAAAGAGCTACGCAGAAGGTTTAATTCATATCTTTCTGCAAATTCTCTAACATTCTCGATAAAGCATGAACCATCAAAATTTTTGGAGATGCGGTGAAATATCTTTCCAGCAAGTGTGGTTTTGCCTGAACCAGGCAATCCCCATAACCCCAGACGTCCGACATCAGGCGAGGACAAGATAGATTCAACTTTGTCCACACGCTCAATTCCAATAAACGGCCGGCACGAATCATCTGAAGCCATTTGATCGAGAACAGATTTTACACAGTTGATAAGCTTCTCTACAATTTTTTCTTCCGACCTAATCAAGCAAATGAAGTCCAAGTATAGCTAATCGTCAAAAGGAACAGAGACAGATTTGTATGAGTTAAATTTGAACAAAGTCAAAAGAATGTGCCTAGACTCCTAGTGAGGCATATCTAATAAAATTGACGAGTAACAAGGAAGAAGAATAATTACACTTGATCAGAAGCCCAGCCAGAGAGATCGGCGGTTTGCTTCAAAGCCCGCCGCCAAATATTCACCTTATCCGCGTACCGAGCATCCACGATAAGCCTCCCAAAACCGTCCCCAAAAGCACCGGTCTGCTTCCGGACATGAGTTGGCTGCAACCCTTGCAGAAACACGGGCAGCACAGTCTGACCGTGGGCAGCCTTGCACTCCATGATCGTGACCAGTTCATCGAGACACCACCTCGAGTCGGCGTAGTTCGGAGAAAAGACCACGACGGACACTTGAGACTCATAGATCCTGGTGGCTAGAGTCGGTGAGATCTCCTCCCCACCCCTGAGGCCCTTGTCCGTGAACGCGTCGATACCGTTCCGCTCCATGGCCGCTCGGAGGTGGCTGATGAAGTTCCTCCGGGTGTCTTTCCCTCGGAAGGTAACGAAGACGTCATGCTTAATCCGTGGAGCAGCATCGGAAGACATTTGAAAACTTGAATGCTATCAGTAATTAATTAGTAAAGTCCATCGAAATTAATGTTAAGTTTCAAATTAGTCAACAATTAAATCGATTTGAAAGATAACAATACCTTTTAGATAAGCTTCAACCTTCGACCTCGTCTTCAACACCACAATCCCTCCCCAGCGAACGACCGGACCTCAAGGAAGACGACCGACCATAAATGGAAACCAACAGTGGGAAAACGGAAAATTGAGAACTTCCAAGTAAAAGAAAGAACTTAAAGTCGCACCTGAATTTCTCCTTTTGCATTTAAGAGAGAATCTTTTCGAAGGATTTCTTTTAGGTGATTAGATTAGATATTTCTGGTTTTTACTTTTTACTTTTTACTTTTTACCCCCACGCGGTCAGAAAGCGCGGGGAACAAGCAGCCTGTTTAAGTTTTAACCGCCTGAGAGTTGGGCTTGAAAGAGTTGGGCTGATGGGGCCTCTTTAACGAAGGTCAAATCAAATGTCATCATCTGGGCTTACGTCCTTATCCGGGCTTGCTTGTTATTTTCTTTTGCTTATAAAATTTTGGCACTGTATTTACATTAATCAATTATTTGAGCATTTGAATATCGCGTCGTTCAACCAATATATGTGTGATATTTACTAAAATTATCCAATTCTAATAATATACAATTGTTTAATTATGGAAGGGATTATTTTGTGACGATTTGAGATCTATGTCTATATCGATTTTAATTAGCAATAATTTTTCGGGAAGAAATATATATAACATATGTATTGTACCGATAAAATGTTCATCACTGTGTAGAGTCGCTTTTCGTAAATTAGGCAATTAGGACTACTGTATTTTGATTTAATTGCATTATTACAATTTTCTTAATCTAAAATTTTAATTAAGTTAGTTAACTCATGTTAGTTGCTTGAAGCGCTTGATGGTTCAAAGTAAAACTAAGGAAATGATATTCTTTTAATGAAGGGACAAACAATTTTTTCTTAATTTGTACGCAACTTGGCCCAATTTTAGTTTATCTCACGGGAGAAGTTTGTCGGTTGTCCAAAATTTAAGGTCTGCGCTTCAATTGTAATAGTAAATTCCAAACCCGTTGACCCCAACCAACTAGCCGTGTCACCGCTCACCAGCAAGCAAGAGGTAGAGAATCGAGGAACCGACATTAGGACCACCCCACGTCACTAACAGATAAATTTAGAAATATTTATCTAAAAAATTCTAATTAATCAATTTTGAATTATAATAAAATGACACTACCATGCTTAGGTGCAGCATTCAATTGTAGTAATAAAATGACACTACCAGGCAATGGATGTAGGCAGCTAGCTAGTTAGCTGGTAGACGTTGGGAGTAGGACAGCGTTGTTTAAGGAAAGACACCGGTCCGGTCACCACCAATAAAAGCCATCTCAACCATACAGGAACACGTGGCGTATTCCCATTCGCCATGGCTTCCCCATCCTACCGCTTCTTCCCCATTAAATTCCTCACCTGCCCCCTCATTAACGCCTCCGGCCCATTCGCCCAAGGTGCTGCACCTAAATTACCATCTCGCTTTTCCTTTTTTAATTGTCATTAGAGTTTAACTTATTCTGAAAATTAAGAGTACACTAATCTAGAGAATAACTTGATCCAACATAATTTATTATTAAGTGACACTTAATCTTTAATAGATCAGGGTGTACGCGCTAAAAAATGAGGATTTTCAATTACATGATCCGTAACTAAGACACTATTTAATCACGCTGTCCAGTTTTGATCACCACGTTCAAAATAATGGCGTTCACTGTTAATCTAGGATCATGATAAGTTGAGTACCAATAAATCATGATCAATTAGATGCAAGAATATTTAAATTTGTACTTGTTCTAAATTGGCCCAAATTAGTGTGCACTTTTGCCAGAGTAATATGAGTTTATTTGGACTTTTATTGTATTCTAGGAGTCGAATTTCTTTTTTATCTCTATGGTACTATCCTCAGTACTTTCTTTGGTAATATTTTCCCATAAATTTTACTACATCATGATTTTAAAAAGCTAACCGTTTGTGGAATCACGAGGTATTTTCCTCACACATAAAATTAATAATATTTAATCTCTTAAAAATATTAAGCTTAATTGACATCCTCAATGAACTTCACATTTTGGCACTATAATTCAGGTTAATTTGAACTATTATTGTAATTTTTTCTGGTGTAATTTTTCCCTCAATTTTATTGCTTCACGTTTTTAAGGAAATAGACGGCTAGGCGATCGTGAGGTCGTCTTCCCACATTTAACATTAATAAAATGCCACCGTTTAAAAAGAATATTTAAGTTTAATTAGCATCCTCAAATAAGTTTAAATTAGTGTTCACCAAAAAAAAAAGTTTAAATTAGTCCGGGTTTAGATTTTAAGTTGGACCACCATAACCAGAAATGACAGTTTCGTAAATAATAGAATCCCATAGGGACAAAACAGGAAGTGCGCCAGGCTCATAAAACACACTCCCACCCATCTCCCCAACCTCCCCGCCCACTCTCCTTTATAAACAGCGCCCATTACACCCAACAAAAGCCACACACACACAGAGACTCCCTAAGAAGAGCCGAAGAAGAAGAAGAAGAAGGCGAAGAAGACGAAGAAGATCATCTCGAGATGGCGCTGGTGATAACGGAGGAGATGAGGGCCAAGGCGGAGTGGTACGAAGGTGACCACATATGCCAGGAGAAGTCCAAGGAGCTCCTAACCGAGATCGGCCTCCCCAACGGTCTCCTCCCTCTCCACGACATCATCGAGGTCGGCTATATCCGCGAGACCGGCTTCGTGTGGCTGAAGCAGAAGAAGGCCATCACCCATAAGTTCGAGAAGATCGGGAAGCCCGTCATCTACGCCCCTGAGGTCACAGCCGTGGTGGGTCCCGGAAAGATCAAGAAGCTCACCGGTGTCAAGACCAAGGAGCTCCTCATGTGGGTTAACCTCAGTGACATTTACCTCAACACTCCTCCCGACGGGAAGATCACGTTCCAGACTCCCACTGGGCTCTACCGGACCTTCCCGGCCGACGCGTTCGAGGCCGAGGAGGCCGCCCCGGCGGCAGCACTCCGCGCCTCACCCATTGCAATTTAGAGCCTTGTTTCTTTATTAAGGGGCTAATAATTGTTCTTGAGTTATTACTACTGTTTATCTTTTTCAATTACTGCTGTTTATCATCTGTTAATAAAAGGTCCAACTTTACTACTACTACTACGACTGTCATTTTTTTGGTCTCTGTCTCTCTTTTCGATTTCTTTTAAACATCATCTTGTATCTTGACGTTTGACTATTTCGAGATCAAAAATCGAATATGAATGCAGAAGAAAGAAATTGACCTTTTATGGATTAAACAAGTAGTTTGGACATCGTAAGAACTAAGATCAGTTGACTATTTATTACAAGTAGGTAGTTGTATTAACTTCCAGGTAATTATATAGTATAATTAATTACATATGGGTTTGGGAAAATTAGACTAAAGTCCCTCTACTTTGGGGATTCAACCGTTTTAGGGCCTGCTGTTTGAAAACTACTCTTTTCGTCC
>SOPF01026519.1:0-65252 GCA_012979155.1 Hypericum perforatum | reverse complement strand
TTTGACTTACTTGACCACCAAGCCTTTGTACTTAGTTAAATCTTGAGACCAAAAGGAGATAGGTTTGATGGAGAGGTTAGTTTGATGATGGATTGCTTTGTTAGAAGAGAAATCTTCCTTGATATCCTATTGTTCACTAAGTTAAGCAAATAGTTGGTACTTAGCTAGATTAGATGGTTGGTGGGTGCGAAAGCACATATCTAGCTATTCTAAGCTTAGTTAAGGATCAATTTAGACTTATCTAGCGCAAAAGTGTAGATTGGTTGCTTTTGAAATACTCGGACCATACTCATTTGGTTATGTTGGTTTTTAAGGTACCTTACTCATTTTATTGTTCTAAGTTGTTTAAGATTGTTTGTTAGTTAACTAGGTAAACATTTAGTTTGTTTAGACTTTAGATCATATGTTCAACAAACCAAACTTCATAATCTGATCCTAGACTAATAAGTAAATCAAAGAGTAGGCCTATAAACTGAGTCCTTGTGGGATGACAATCTCATACTTACTCATTGTTGCAATTCGCTGTAACTCTACTTATAACTTGGTGTACGCCAGGTCAGTTCATCCGAGAGCTTTTTGCTCATGCCAGGTGTAGTTGGCGCATACCGGAGCTTTGGTTGGTTAAAGATTAGCAAACGCCAACCTTGTCTAGTATATGCTAGACAGACCAAACAGACGACCGATCGTCCGATGTTCAGTAAAATTAAGGTAGAATAGAAAACGAATCATCAATTGGCACCGTTGTTGGGGATTAAGAGATAGACATGCAATTTAGTTTACAAACTTGGATTAGGATATTTTTATTTACTTTTTAATACATGCCCTTAACCCATTCCACCAATAATTCTCCATTGGAAATTAAAGTGGACTTAGCACGGGTAGAAAGGTCATTACAGAAGGAAAGACAAGATAAAGAAAGAATAGACCAAAGGCAAAAGTGTCAAGGGGCTGGAGTTCCTGTCCCTCGACCTTCTCTAATGGACTATAGAAGACCAACATATGAAGGAGCTTTAACCAGAATACAATGGCCAGCAGTTGAAGCCAATCACTTCGATATTAAGCTAGCCGTGATTCACATTCTTCAAGCTTTGGGTCAGTTCTTTGGATCGCCTAATGAAGACCCAAATGAACATTTGGGAAACTTCCTAAAATTAGCTGACAACTTTAAGTATCCTGGAGCATCCGATGATGCTATAAAGATCAAAATATTTTCATATACTTTATGGGACAAGGCTAAACTTTGGTATAAGCAACTCAAAGGTACTCTAATAACCACATGGGAGTAATTGATAAATGCTTTTCTTGACAAATATTTCTCATACTCAAAGACTAACAAGCTTGTTAAGGAGATCACCAACTTCGAACAATATAAAGGAGAGTCTTTGAGTAAAACTTGGCAGAGATTTAAGGATTTGCAACAAAAATGCCCGCATCATGGCTTGTCTGAGGAGTCTCTGCTTAAGATTTTTATTTCACCCTTTTTCCAACAATAATGGGTACTGTTGATTTAGCCTATAATGGAAATTTCCTGAGAAAGGAAAGGGGTGAAGCCTACCATATTCTCGAAGAGTTGGCAGCAACAAATAGGATAATCACCAATGCGAGGAAAAAAATAACCCATCAGAGAGTTAAGACAGGTAATTGAGCAAAGCGAGAGAAGAGAAATGATTGAACTTGATACTTCTTCGTCTTTTCAAGCTCAATTAGATTTAATGGCAAAGCAGTTGCATGATTTGACCCTAAACAAAGTTAATGCTGTGGTTGTACAAAAAATTTGCAAAGCCTGTGGCAACATTGGCCACGAGATTAGTCAATGTGTCATGATGAACTAACCTACAGAGCAGGTCAATTTTGTTAGTGGTCAAGGACAAGGAGGAAACCGAGGTCCAAGAGCTCCGGAAAAACTGGAGGCAATGTTTTCGGCAATTCAGACCACGACCATCTTTTCCTCTTCTCGCTGCCACGCGCGGCCACGCTGGCATGAGCCTCCGCCCTCCCGAACCAGGGCTCATCACAACAGACATGCCGATGGTTGGAACTCCTCAAACTGACCAGCCAATCTCCGATTTCCCTTTGACGGCCTTTTCTGAGAAAAACCCACCCGAGGGTTTTTTGCCTCGAGTTACTACTGGTGGCCGCCCTGGGCTGGGCCACCTACTCCACGGTATCAGTCTCCATCAGTCGAGTCAAATAGTGGCTAAGTCGTCTCTCCAGACAGCGCCAAAAAAAACCTTAATTTGCTCGGCTTTAGGTTTTATAAAGCCACCACGCACCGCCAGCTGCCGCCCTAAGCTATCAGCCTCACTCAGACAATGTCGACCATCCCCAGCCTACCACCATGGTTGTGATTGGCCCCATGGGGTTTTGGATCCTCAGGGAGTTTTGCGCATCCCTCTCAATTGCTGCTGCCATCGGGTTTTGCCCTACCAGCCCTCCCCTCAACTGTGATGGGCCCTAGTGGCTGGCCCAGGCTGGCCTCCTTTGCCATGACGGATCCCTGGACTCCCCTCGATGTTGTCCTGACGCGTCTAAGCCCCATGGCCCCCTGCTCCCTTGCTTCTCCTACCGCGGCCCCATCGAGCTCCACCACCGTGCCCTTCCCCTTGGAGGGGCTCCAACCTCCTCGGAGGGCCGGACCTCTATTGCCTGGTAGTATGGGCTTGGCCCCCTGACATCTGAGCCACCCGGGTTGCACCTACCAAGGCCTTCCGAGGCCATGCATTCCCATGCATTCGACATCATGACTCGGTGTGAGTAGGTGCTAGTTTCAGGCTCTGGCATTGATCCAAGGACACTTTGGCCTACTTTTGTTCATTTGTTGTAGGTGTACTCGAGACAGTTTGCTTAGTCCAACCATTCCTCTCTCAAAGTCCCAGCCGCGGGGGAGATTCATTGTTTGCCTACATTGGGATCATGAACTTGTCCGGTGCTAGAGAGTTGTGAGCTCAGCTATGGGGAAGTTTCTTTCCCTTTGCCTAGCTTTTATAGTCGTTTGACTCATGATACTTTGGATGGCTCAGCTGGATTATATGCTTATAGAGTTGTTGACTCTGAGCTGTCTTTTGATATATGTTGCCCAAGATTGCTTTATCTGTGGAGAGCACCAAGTTTAGGCCTGGACTGCTTCACTACACATCTTCACAAGAGGTCTCAGCCGTGGGAGATGTCCGCAGTTTGCTTGCATTAGGGTCACGTACTTGTCTAGCATTAGAGAGTCATGATCCTGACTCTTGGGAAGTTTCTTTCCCTTTGCCTAATATTGATGGCTATACTCTTGGTGGATCAGCTGGACTTTATTTTGATCGTGTTATTGGCACTGAGCCTTCCATTGATTTGACATTGACCAGGACTGTTCTAACTACAGCGGGGACTGAGCCTAGGCCTAGATTGGACATTAAGCAAATGGATCATGCTAAATTTTCTGTAGACACTCAGATGATTGGCTTAGATCACGCAGCCACCTCAGCCACAGAGGTCTCTGTAGTACGCCAGTGCAGGGGACCGACTCATAGACTACTTTTAGTCTGGACCTTGTCCCCAGTCTCAGGGGAGTTTCTGTCTTTTCACCAGTGACTTCTGTGTCACCTACTGCTGTTACTTTGTCTGGTTCACATACTGATCTTATAGCGACATAGGCAGTGCCCATTCTTGCTAGTTCATCTGGTGCTCAGCCCGAGCTACCGAGAGATTCCCCAACTGGACGTTGGTCATGGGACTGGATAGTTGCTGATTCATTAGAAGCCCCAGCTGCGGGGGGAGTCCGTAGTCTGCCAATGTAGGGGTTCAGTCCACCTCCAACCCGGGAGATTGAGATTGACCCTGGGACTAGGGGAATTTCTATCCCTTCCGCTTCTACTGTGATACCTACTTTTTTGGCTGATTCACTTTTGAGAGAGTGTGCACATTTTGACCTTCCGTAGGACACCTTTCAAATGATCAGGGATGCCGTCACCAGAGCGAGCCATCAGTCGCAGGCACAGCAAGAGAGTTTGGCTCAAGAGCCACTACGGGCAGGGCCAACCTCGCAGTTTGCCATGGCATCCACATCGTAACCCCAGTAGCTGGGCGCCCTTCCTATGCTGCCCTAGCACGATCCAAGCCTAGGGGTAGGACTTACTCAGGTACTACCCCAGACCCTATTCTCCGTGCTAGGAAGCTGGCTCTTGTCATGGGTCTAGCCCTTTCTTGTTCTTGTAGCGAGTTTGGGACCAGGGCATTTATTGGTTGCTTAGTGTTGCCTAAGGGTGCTAAGCCTGTGACATCTGCTGCTTTGCAAGGTGAGCTGGCGAGACTCTGGGGTATGTTGACCTGGCGCATGATTTTGATTGGGATGGGTTACTACTGCTTCTACTTCATGATCCCAGCAGATAAGGAGCGGATCTGGGCATCTAGCAGCTAGAAGTTGTAGTCAGGCAAGCGTTTTCTCCAGCAGTGGATTCCGTTCTTTAAATCCACCAAGGAGGAGCACTCTCTGAGTTGAGTTTGAATACAGTTTGTGGGACTGAGTAGCGAGCCCATCACGTAAGTGATCGTCTTTAGGTTGGCGAAGATAGTGAGTAGGCTAGTCAGACTGGAAATAGCAGCCCTCGACAGGGTAAACGGGGTTCAGCCACAAGTTTTGGTTGAGTTGGCACCAGATGCCGAGTGACCCACTTCTATCAGTTTGGTCCTTGACTACGAAGAGGCGGAGATTAAGATACAATACCTGGATGCACCCATCGTCTGCTCATACTGCAAGGTGAGAGGTCATATCTGTAGTGCCTACCAGCGTCTTGCTTCGACCAAGGCAAAGCAAGTTGCTGTGGATCCTTCAGCAGTGGAGACTAGGGCCCAAACAGAGCTAATTATAGAGGGACAGACTCACAGGCAGAGACAGTGGCAGCCCACGGGCTGTAGGATTTTGGACAGCCCGAATCATATAGCCTCTTTCCCCCCAGCAGTGGTAGCTTTCTCTGCCCCGCTGACGACAGGGAACGCCTTTGCCACTTTGGAGAAGAAAGAGGCGCAGGCGGAGACAGTAGGCATCGATATAATTACAGATGATTTGCATGGAAGGGCACAGGATTTGGCCAATTTCGGATAGACACTACCGTATTGGATCCACCCCAATAGGAGATGGTTGCCTCTGTCAGATTGGGAGATCCAGGGATGGGGACCTCCGAGAGGGGTGCACGGATAGCTCCCGAGGCACTAAGTAGGGAGAGTCAATAGATAGAGACCAGACTCTAGTGGAGATTCCAATTTTATATCAGACAGTTCACGGTATAAGATAGTCTGGAGCAGAGCAGGTTGAGCACAGAGAAGGCCCCACCTCTATTCTCAGCATGCTCAATGCACGGGTTATTGAGGTTGAGGATTTATCCAAGCCTCGGCATCAGTTGGGACGAACAATTGGTGAGCAGTCTTGGGCAAATTCGGTTGAGGAGAGTCTAGAGGAGGAGCACCTACTGCTACTCACGAGAGCCCGTTCCATGCACCTGAAGGGTGCCTCTTAGTCTTCTCAGCCTCAGCAGGGCTTATGAATATTTTATATTGGAATATTTAGGGTATCGGGTCTGCGCAAGCCCGTACCCAGTTTTAAGAGCACTGTTTGCACCACAAACCATCTTGGATGGCTATCGTAGAGCCCATGGTGACATATGATCCCACCCATGATTGGTTTGGTCTTCTCTGGGGTAAAGACTAGTTGGAGTTATGGATAGAGGGGCGAAGACCTTTAATCTTTGGGTCTTCACAAGTCAGCTGGAGGTTATACAGCCCGAGATTGTTCTCTGCACCTCTCAGGTGATAGTTTGTCAGACTCTTTGGATGCAGCACTCCATGATGTTGGGTTTTGTTTATGCACATGTCTATTATTACAGACGTAGAACTCTATGTTTTGATGATGCTACCAACATGATTATTAATGTTTATTGGGGAATTCAATACTATCTTGGGGGCACATAAGAGGATGAGCCGCTCCCCGCCTATCACACAGTCCTGCATTGACTTTCAGGCATATATCAGCTACGTAGGATTGATAGATATTCTGATGATCGGGTCACAGTTCATGTTATCCAATAGGAGGGTGGCATGCTATATGGAGTCCAGGTTAGATCGTGCATTGGCCTCTCTAGAGTTCATGGATTTATGGTATTTGGTGTAGTGTCGGGCCTTGCTCTGGAATGCTTCAGATCACAGGCCTATTATCTTGGAGTGTAGAGAGAGCGAAGCCCCAGGGGTTTTAGGCCTTTTCATTTTCAGGAAATGTGGACATCTTATTCGGATTTCTTAGTGCTAGTATGGCAGACTTGGCTAGTGTAGGTAGTGGCTGATTCTGCGATTCTCTCCTTGTTAGGGAAACTATGCCGACTGAAGTGGGCGTTGGTTTCCTGGAACAAGGAGGTATTTGGTAATGTCAGGCAGAACTTGATAGCTATGGAGACCAGGATTGAAGAGGTACAGCGGCGGATTGAGATTAAAGGGCCTCAGAAGGAGCTGGTCACGGAGGAGATGGACGCCCTTAGGGAGTACAATGTCGCGCTGGAGCGGCAGAGTACTTTCTTAAGACAGCAGGCACAGATTTCCTAACTCCAAGATGGAGACCGGAATTCCACTTTCTTTCATCATAGTGTGTAGATCCATAGGAGCCGTCTAGGTATATCATCGATAATGATAGACAGCCAGCTATTGGTGGACCCTGCCTAGATATGAGAGCATATTGTTTCATATTACAGCCAGATGTTCGAGGATTCGGGCCCACCACTGAATCTAATACCGATAGGCCCACTTGAGTCCTTACTACAAAGCCGTGTTCAGGAGGATCAAAATGCAGAGCTCGTGTGGGTCTCATCGTCAGAGGAGGTATGTCACACTATTTTTGGTATGAGCCCTTCTAGTGCCCCTGGCCCGGATGGTTTTGGTGGATAGTTTTTTTAGATGGCATGGGAGATTGTTGGTTCGGATATGGCATATGCAGTGTAGGAGTTTTTCACCTCCAGATGTCTTCTGATAGAGCTCAACGTCAACTTTGTGGTGTTGATTCCAAAGATACTGGGGGCCCAGCAGATAGAGGACTACATGCCCATTGTTTTGGGCAACTTTGTCTACAAGCTTGTGACGAAGATTTTAGCATCCCGTCTCAGTACGATTCTTGACTCTTTGCTCTCTTATCATCAGTTCGGGTTTGTACTGCAGGATCCACGACTGTATGGCACTGGCCTCGGAGGGTATCAATTGCCTGAATAGATGATGGAGTGGTGGCAACATGGCTATCAAGGTGGACATACGGAAGGCTTTTGATACCCTTCGCTAGGACTTTTGGATTGCGGTCCTCCGTGCTTAAGGGTTTTGCTGAGGAGTTTCGAGAGATGATCGTTAGCATACTGCACTCTGCCAAGTTTTCCATTTTGGTTGACGGGGTCCTAGTAGGGTGCTTTGGCTACTCGTAGGGGGTGCATCAGGGTGACCCCTTATCTCCATTGCTGTTTATTATTGCCAAGGAGATTTTCAGTTGTATGATTCAGCAAACAGTGGTTCAGGGGACCTTCACATGTTTTCGAGCGGGTTGCAGTAGTGGATTTATGTCCCACTTGCTGTATACTGATGATGTCATAATTTTTGAGTAGGCCTCTAAGGCCAATTACTGTACACTGCTACGGACTCTGCAGGAGTATCCAGCTTTATCGGGTCAGCACTACAACCCAGCTAAGTCCCGGGTCTACCTCAGTGAGGGATTGATGGTTCGGCAACGTGGCCTGGACATCTTGGGTATCATAGCAGATCAGCTCCGTTTTACCTATCTTGGTGTGCCTTTGATCTGTGGGCCCCCTCGCCGTAGCCACTTGCAGGACATTGCTGACTCTATCATCGGCAAGTTTGCTCGGTGGAAGGAGTCCTCTTTATCTATGGCTGGATGAGCTTGCCTGGTGCAGACGGTCATTTTGAGCTTGCTGACGCACTCGATGATGGTATATCAGTGGCTGATCACACTATTGGAGCATGTTAACACACGCTTGAGGAACTTCGTGTAGACCGGGGATATCCACAGTCAGCCCTCATGTACTGTGTTCTGGGACAGAGTTTGTGCTCAGATAGAGGAGGGCAGGCTGGGTCTCCGTTCTATTAGGCAGGTAAACCAAGCCTTTCTGAGCTGGCTTACCTGGTCCATTCTGCACAATTTGGCTAGGTACTGGGCTATATCCGGGATAGGTTGATTGATATGGCTGACACGATACCACGATGACATGTGCGATCATCTCTTCTATGCAGAGTACGAAGTTGCCTCCCAGACATTATCCAGTCATCTTGGGTGATTATTGGGGAGGATTCCTCGGCCAATTTTTGGTTGGACAACTAGCTGGGATATGTGATTGCCGAGAGAGTTGGGCTTCTAGAGCACCTTTACTCACGCTGCACGTTTACGGTGGCTGATTATTGGTAGAACGGTTGTTGGCACTTGCACAGGAGCTTCTACAAGGCTTTTCCTACGATTATTCAGGATATCTGCCGCCACAGGCTTGGACCTCTGGGCATTAACAGGATGATCTGGGTCCATTCTCGCGATGGCGTCCTCACTTCCAGGGCTGCATATGATCATCTACGTACATCACACTTACCAGTACGCTGGGACTCCTGGATTTGGGGTGCGACAATCCCGCCATAGAGGTTAGTGTTTATATAGCGAGCCATCCTTGGGGCCCTCCCCACTACAGATGTCATGTCTCGTCGGGGGTTTGTCGGCTCGAGTGTGTGCTATTTATGTATGGCTAAGGCTGAGTCACTGGATTACGTGTTGACCCGCTACTCGATCGCAGCCGCCTTTTGGAGGTTCATTTTCAGATTATTTGTGGTCAAGTAGCGACCTTTCTAGAGTTTTTCCGAGCTTGTCGCCAAGGTGATGCAGTAGAGATTCAATCCTCAGATTGATGTTCTATGGCGAGTGGCAGTGGTCACTGCAGGCTGGTTATTATGGATGGAGCACAATGTGCACATTTTTAAGGAGCAGTGCCGGAGCCTGGATACACTGCTTCTACTTTTCTAACACTTGGTGAGTGAGACTGTTGTTTTTGACTTCGAATAGTGCTTTTCCTCGCAACGAGAGCAGGTTTTACTCTGTGACCTCCGTATTGTAAAGAGACCAGGTCGGGCACCACGTATCGTCGAGGTCATTTGGCGGTGCCTACCTCTGGGTTAGCTCAAGTGTAATACAGATGGTAGCTCGTTGGGGGCTCTGGGGTAGGGTAGTTCTCCAGGGGTCTTCTATATATCCCGAGGTTTTGTGTAGGGTTGTTTCAGTCACCCCATTCTGAGCTACTTTGCCTTTGAGGCCAAGCTCCTGGCGGCAATTCTGGCTATCGAGTTTGCACATATGCATGGATGGCTGAGATTATGGTTAGAGACTGACTACATATTTATGTTATCGCAGTTCCAGGTATGCAAGCAGAGATCCCCTGGCACTGGCGTTCTCATTAGCTCCGCATACTATGGCTTTGTGATCAGATGCAACTTTATGTCATGCATATTTTCCGCGAGGGAAATATGGTTGCCGGTGCTCTGACGCACCTCACGAAGGCAAGCTAGTGGCACTCCTATCCGGCTTCGATCATCAGTCATATCGGGCGAGATATGTCTGGGCAGCCCTACTACAGGTTTGTCCCTTGACGCGATTAGCTGTGCTGCTGCTTGATATTGTTTTTGCCTGCCCTGATTTCCAGGATTGTTGGAGAGCATAAGTATAGGCTGATCTCTTTCCTCCCACCTGACTGCCAAGCTTGTTAGTTAGCTGGTATGGAGTTGTTTGGCCCACCTGACGGCCAGGATTATTGGTTTCGCAGGTGTGTTGAGGGCTTTTGACATTTTTGTATCCGCTTTTTCTTTTTATCTGATGGGAGTTCTTTATAAAATAAGGACAAGGAGGAAACCGAATGGTAAATAACCCATATTCCTCGACATACAATCCTAGATGGAGAAATCACCCTAACTTCTCATGGAAAGAAAAGTTGCAGAGGAAGAAGAAGTGTACGTACCACCAACACCAATGGTCCCAATTCTACCGTATCCTCAGAAGGTAAAGAGAAAGTCGAGGATGGATGAGAAATTTCTCCATTTCATGGAGAAAATGAAGAACGTTCAAATAAGTGTCTCTTTCCTGGAGATGCTAGATCAAGTTCCATATTATGCCAAGTTTCTAAAGGAACCCATCACTAAGAAGTGGAAGCGGGAAGATGGAGAGATGATCGCCCTCACGGTAGATTAAAGCTCTCTAATCTCAAAGAATCTTCTAATAAAGCTACAAGATTTGGGGAGTTTTACAATTCTCTATTTCATTGGTGAAAACCAAGTTTCCAAAATGTCTGTGTGATTTAGGCGCAAGTATCAACTTGATGCCTTTGTCTACATTTCAAAAACTAGGTTTGTGTGAAGTTAAACCAACTTCAATACTTCTCCAGTTGGCAGACTAAACTATTAAGAAGCCATTTGGTATGGTTAAGGATATCCTGGTGAAGATTGACAAGTTCATCTTTCCAGTTGACTTTGTAGTTTTAGATTTGTCTAAGGACAAGAACTGTCCACTGATTTATGGCAGACCCTTCCTCAACACAATACATGTATTGGTAGATATGCATAATGGTAATTTGGTACTCCGAATTAGAGACGAGAAGGTTGAATTTAACATGACAAGTGCTATGCACCATCCTCTTGATGAAGAGATGTGCATGAAAATTGATATTGTTGATGAGTGTGTCCTCGAGTTCTGCAAGGAAAATATCTCTAGAATTAAGGATCAAGAACAAGAGAAAGAAGAGGAGGATATTGTGGAAGAAGTAAACGAGGAAGTTGATCAGAAAGGTCTACTTGAGGAGCTTAAACTTCATTTGAAATATCGAACTCCATCATCAATTATGAAGGCTCCATCCGTAGAATTAAAAGAGTTACCATCGCATCTGAGATATGCATTCTTAATAGATGGAGGGAGGTTATCGAGTATTATATCAAACAAGCTCACTAAAGAGGAAGAACAGAAAGTGCTCACAGTTGTGAACAAATGGATTAAGGCCATTGCTTTGAAACTATCCGATATCAAGGTGATAAGCATAGAAATTATGATGCACCATATTCACATGGAGGATAGAGCAAGGTCGAGGGTAGACCAACAAAGGAGACTTAATCCTAACATGAAAGAGGTTGTTAAGAAGGAAGTGATAAAGCTTCTTGAACCTGGAATTATTTATCTAATTTGAAATAGTGAGTGGGTTAGCCCGATCCATTAGGCTTCCTGTTGCGCAAATAAATAAATATGTTAGAACGTCGAAAACGATCTAAAGACGGATCTGTAGTGGTCGTCCCAAGATGTGATTCGAACGAATAAGGCAAAGATGGAAGAAATATGGGGAAAAGGAAGAGAAGATATGTAGACCTGACTTGGTAGATAAGAAAAGAATTGGTGAAAGAGCAAGAACTTTATTGAATTATAGGGGAAGAGGACAAGAGGAAAACATAAATGATAAAAGCTACATCTACCCTACGCTAAGATAAAAAGCCGAAGCTTAGATAAGAGATTTGATATGTTGTGTTGTGTTGTTGGGGTTTTTTTTCTATCTCAAGCCTGTCATTATATAGAAAAAACTAACCCTAACCCGATACCAAAAACCCTAGGCCGTTCAGTACAAAAAACCTAAATTATCCCCGGCCTCAGATATGAATAACTAACTGCCCGAAACTTCCAAGCTGATTATGACCTCTTTCTGCTTCGAATTGGGAAACGTGATAAACTACAAAGTTGTAGATTTATCTCTTATCTTTCTGCAGCTTTTAAAATCACCTCAATCCGATATTTGAGCAGTTAGTTATGGATTTTTTACTAAAACTGGTGAGAAAATCCGCGAATTAATTTTCCGCTACAACAATGCCCCCCACACGTCAATGTTTTGACGCTAGGAAAAGCGTTGACGTGTATCCATCTTTGAACATGCGGAAAATTATATATCCGAACAAGTTAAAGCCATAATATGCAAAGAATTTGCTAGTGAATCAGTCGAGACCTAGCCATTGTCTGCCTGCAGATGATCACTCTTTTAGATATATCTGTGTGCTCATGATTTTTTCGAGGGCACTTGAATTCAGCCTTATATGGCTGAGTAGAAACTCCATACCTTTCACTAAAATAATTGTACGAACATTGTTGAAGGTCTCTAACCTTTTTCTTTTGAATTCTTTCCTTCAATCTTCTTCGTTGAGTCTTTGTGAAAACTAGCTGACGAGTTTCTTGACATTTGCCCCCCGAGTATAAGTTTGATTTTCTTGGCACTTCTTTCTGCATAGGCTCTATATAATGGTTTTGGCACCTTATAGATTGCTCACTTCTTATAGCTCGTGTCTTACGTAGTTCTTTCTTAGACCACGCAAGCTCTTTCTTGGGCACCCAGACCTTAGTAATCTTACTATCTTGGAGAATATTTTGCTCAATCTTCAACTGAGTAAGTACATCTTTCTTAACCCACGCAACTCAAGCTGTCTCATACCATTTCCGGTTGATTTTGGCCATTTTTTAACATCTTTTTCCATGCATGAGTATCTATTGAAGTGATGTGGAATTTGCACAGTAGACAATTGCTTCATTGTACTCTTACTTGGTTCAACAGTCTCCATCATGCGCATGTCTTGCTCCTCGGATGTAGTAAGTTGAGTTATAACTTGGGCTTGCTCCTCGATCGAGGTAAGATCATATTGCTCCTCAATAGTTGTAAGATCGATATACTCTTCAGCCAAAATAATTTCAGCAGATGTAGGAGCATTAATCACTATATTGCAGTGCTCTTCATGCCCCCCGGGTGAGGTAGAATTCTCATCGTTATTCTGAAAGTAAACTTTTTCCCTTGAGTCTTTATGTTGAGCTTAGGCATAATTCGGCAAGTGCGACATGGACCTCGGCATCATATAACTTGGTGGAGATCCTAAAATTCCCCTAGCAGAAGAAGACCCAAGGATCTTGAAAGATGGTGAAGGTCCAAGAATCCCTTTTGTATTTGGTACAATACTTGGGACTGTCTTAGTTACCGATGGGACTTGTATTGGGAATACCTCTTCCTTCTCCTCAATCATAGGCATTGCAAACTCAATAGCCGTAGTATCAGCCATGGATGACACTTCTTTCTCAATGATTGTGTTATCGGCCAATCGTAAACTAGCCATTTTTTCAACCTCTTCGACAGCCGGAATAAAATGTTGATTACATTCTGTCGATTCATGCACCATTGTGTCAACTTCAGTCTTGTAACTATGTGAGTCAACATATCTTCGATCTTCAAGTTCATGTACGCTGCATGATGGTAAAAATGACTCTTCCTTATTTATGATTGTGGTGTCGGCCCACTGTGGACTAGCCGTTTGTTTGCTCTCCCAAATAAGAGGACTGCAATACTGCATAGATATAGCCGATTCATGCACGGCTATATCAATCTTAGTCTTGCAATTGGTGGAGTTGAAATATTTTTGGTCTTCAACTACTCCACATGATAGTACTCCAATTCTCTCAAGACATCTTTCCATATTTTGAATCACCACCTCACTGTTAGGAACTGACAATAGATATTCAAAGTATTCTATTACTTCTTGCCACGTAGCCATACTTAAGGTATTGTCAAAGATAGACTGAAGCTTTTGAGAACGTTGAGTTCTACTATCTCTAACTTTTGGTGTGATAATCAATATTTTCAATCAGATGATATGGTAATTCACAACCATATCTTTCAACATCCTCAATCAGATAATCCGGTGGCTCATAACCAAAGACTGCAATATCTTCAATCAAATCATCAGGTAGTTCAACACCATAATAGGTATAATAAAACCACCTTATAACCATAAGATGAGTTTCTCTCCAACTTTCATTCTTAGTCATTACGAGACGATACTTGTCCCACAATCGTTTGGCCGTATCTTTCTCGTTAAAAATCCGATTAAAGTGATCTTGGTAATTCTAGAAAGCTGAGAGATATATCTTCAACTTTTGTGATTTGTGTTTTTTCAAATTCGTCCTGTAAAATGCCGGAAAGATTCCTCAAAGTTTACAGATCTCGCTGGATGTCAACTTATAAATTGACCAATATGTAGTCTTTCGGCCTTAACATTCTCGTACAAACTCCGATTTCGGCGTTCTTGGTATCCAGAGAAAGAGGAAAGACTGTTTTCTAACTTTTGTGATTTAAGTGTCTTCAGATTCGGCCTGTAAAAGGCCGAAAAAATATATCAAATTTCGTTGATCTGGCTGGATGCCAACTTACAGATTGACAACTATGTAGTATTTCGGTCTTAACTTTCCCGTACGTACTCCGATTTCGGTGTTCTTAGTGTCTAGAGAAAGAGGAAAAACCGTTCTACAACTTTCCTATTTTAACTTTCTTTAGATTTGGCTTATAAAAGGCCGAAAAATCTCTTCAAAGTTTATGGATCTAGTTGGACACCTCTTTTAGTATAACCTTTGACCGGTTTTGATCTCTTTTGAGAATAGACTAAACCGAATAGGTAATCTCATGAATCACTCTTCTCAGACGCCCTCCTTAGTCTCACCGAGCGTGCCAAAAAATTGAACGTCAAAAACGATCTAAAGACGGATCCAGAGTGGTCGTCCCAAGATGTGATTCGAACGAATAAGGCAAAGATGGAAGAAATATGGGGAAAAGGAAGAGAAGATATGTAGATCTGACTTCGTAGATAAGAAAAGAGTTGGTGAAAGAGCAAGAACTTTATTGAAATATAGGGGAAGAGGACAAGAGGAAAACATAAATGATAAAAACTACATCTACCCTACGCTAAGATAAAAAGCCGAAGCTTTGATAAGAGATTTGATATGTTGTGTTGTGTTGTTGGGGTTTTTTTTTCTATCTCAAGCCTGTCATTATATAGAAAAAACTAACCCTAACCCGATACCAAAAACCCCTAGGCCGTTCAGTACAAAAAACCTAAATTATCCCCGGCCTCAGATATGAAAAACTAATTGCCCGAAACTTCCAAGCTGATTATGACCTCTTTGTGCTTGGAATTTGGAAAAGTGATAAACTACAAAGTTGTAGATTTATCTCTTATCTTTCTGTAGCTTTTAAAATCACCTCAATCCGATATTTGAGCAGTTAGTTATGGATTGTTTACTAAAACTGGTCAGAAAATCCGTGAATTAATTTTCCGCTACAACACTTCCATTTGGACAAACTCTAATTCTAGAAATTTTTTCTACTTTAGATACCATTTGAATTTAAATTTTCTACTTCTAGATTCTATTTGAATTTAAATTCAAAATTAAATTTTTTTTATCACGGATGGTTATTGATTCTTATTTCAAGGAAAATTTCTGAGTAGTTTCATTAATCTAGTCTATCCAATTTGTCACACTCACATGATGTCTTTCTTCTCTTGAATTCATTATATTAAATTTTAGTGTTATATCGATTCTACTCCGTGCGATCGTCATTCTATTGTAAATGCTACTATCTTGGTAAAATAAAATTTCATCTATTTTTCAAAAAAAAATTGGTATCTTGATGCTCGCTTTTGTAGTAAAGATTTAGGAGTGCTCGAATATTTATTAGGCCTTGAAGTTGCAAAAATATCAAATGGGTTGGTTGTAGAAGTACGCGCTTGATATATTAAAAGGTTTAAAAATACAATTCACATCCTTGTCAATTTCCAATACAGCAAAATCTAAGACGAGTGAAGGCAGTTGATTTTGTTTATTTTAGACGTTTGGTTGAGAGGTTGATATATTTAACTGCTACTCAGCTGGACATTGTCTATACAATTAATATTTTCAGTCTGTTTATAAATAATATAAATTAATATTCTCAGTCAATTCATAAATAATCCAATGCAGGTTGTTGATCGTGTTATACGTTATCTGAAAACATTATTAGGTCAAGGCATACTTTTAAATAATTTGGCTATTTTAGAGCTGATTGCTTATTATAATGATGACTGGAGATTGTGGTAGTTGTCCAATAATCTGACGTTCTTGCACATGATATTTTATTACCTTTGGCAGTTTGCTCATCTTATGGAAAACAAAGAAGCAACAGGTTGTCGTTTGATCATTAGCTAAATGAGAATATCGTGTTGTGGCTACGGTGATTAGTGAGGTTTTATGGCTTTGCTTGTTATTCAAGAATTTGAATATTCGTCTTTGTTGCCCTACCCGTTATATTGCGATAATTAAATGGGCAAATTACCCTCAGGTCCTTGGTTTTTATCAAAATTTCCTATTGAGTTCCTCTTGTTACATAAATGATTAATCCGTCTCTGTTTTATTCAAAAATATTTGTCTCGGGTCCCCACCGACCAAATCGAACTTTTTTTAATTTTTTGTCATGTGAAATAACTATTTTACCCTTCACAAAACGACAAATTTTATCATATTTTTGTCATTTTGTGAAGGATAAAATAGTTATTTCACATGATAAAAAATTAAAAAAAGTTCAATTTGGTCGGTGAGGACCTGAGACAAACATTTTTGAATAAAATAGGGACTTAATACTCATTTATGACAAAGAAGAGACCCAATAGTAGAATAATATATAGACCAGGGACCTGAGGGTAATTTGCCCTAATTAAATTGTGGTACATCACTACATGACTCTTGTTTATCACGAAAGAATTAAATATGTGAAGATGAACTATTTTTTTGTTCGAAAATGAGTACAATCACGTGAGATATCACCATTTAAGATCCTATCATCTTAATGGGCTGAATTATTTACTAAAGCACTTGTTGAAGACTAATTTGAGATGTAACTTTAAGGAGTATTGGATGGAATACAGAGGAGGATTATTCTAAAAAATATGAAATAAAAATATGGATCGCGTTGTCATATTTTGTTCTTCGATATTGATATTTGACTATGTCAATCTTAACATAGTTTGTATGTTAAGGCATGGATGAATTGTTTTTAAAAAATGAAAAAATTTACATGAAAAATACATAAAATGAGCATATCATTGTTAACATATAAAATATCTTAATATTACATACACAAAATGTCAATATTTATATAAAATATGTTAATATAACCCTTAATTTTTTGATCTCGAATTTTTTTTACATAAAAATTTCCAAAAAAGTTTA
Organism: Hypericum perforatum; assembly: GCA_012979155.1. NCBI lineage: Eukaryota > Viridiplantae > Streptophyta > Magnoliopsida > Malpighiales > Hypericaceae > Hypericum > Hypericum perforatum. The sequence goes on along the minus strand of SOPF01026519.1, from coordinate 48,160 downwards.
CATATCAATGTTGACATTTATAATATGTAAATATGATAAACAAAATATGACAATATACCAATGTTCAAATTTTTCTTTAAAAATATAAAAATTTACATGCAAAATAGATAATAGGTATATCATTATTATCATACAAAACATGTCAATATGACACACAAAATATGTTATTATTCACATACAAAATTTGTCAGTATGACACAAAATATATGTCAATATTTATATAAAATATGTCAATATAATTTCATATTATGGTTCCATACTGTTTGAAATAATTCTTTCACTTCACACCCAATTCAATATCATGTAGTGTTGTTGTTATTTTACAGTCACCATAGTGTTGAAGTGGGGAAAAAAATACTTCGGTGTTGGGTAAGTAAAGTTGGGTCAGATTGACCACCGCAAGTATGGTTTGACGGCAAAGGTGGTCAGTACTTAAGCATAAGGTAGCAGGTTCGAATCCGCAAACACCTCGAGAATCAAAATTGTGGAAACAATTACCCCACAATATTTAAAAAAAAAAGTTGGGTCAGTTTTTAGTAGGCGATCGAGACAATCCACTAGGTTCATTAGTTCAATCATCCGCTGGATTCAAAGATTCAACAATCGGCCTAAGTTCAAGAACTCGGTTATCAAGTCATCAATATAAAAACTAACATAAATTTCTGTGGTTACCGATGGTTAAGTATGTCATCACAAACGAACCCTAACTATGACGGTCAAGAGGTTTCAACTTTCACCCAGCAAGTAATATTATTTCATTCCTTATTTTGCAGTTCGAATTTTCAAAATTGTTGATCTTCTTTCCATGTATAAAAAATAGATTAGGGATATTATTTGGATCCCATCTTTTTGAAATACATATCGTTTGAAATATTATTTCATTCCTTATTTTGTTAGAATATTTTACTTTTTAGAAACGGAATCGGGATTTTTTTTTAACTGAATATTTCAAAATGCTGTCAGACAAGGAATCACCAGGTATTTTTTTTTTTGGGCCGATTTCCATTCCATATTTTGTCTTTCCAAGCTTACTTCTAGCCTTTTTTAATTTCATTCCATACATGGAACTTCTCGAAACCAGTTCCAATCTTAATATATGTGTGTGCGCGCACGCGTGTATTCCTTCGTCCTCCCATTCTTAATTACAAACAAAGAGAGGCAAAGTCCAGAGCCACAGGTAAAGGACCAGATGAGAGCTTCTCTAGTTCATATTGCGTTTGCCACCTTGCTAATTGCATCATGTAAGTAAATTTTATATTGTAAATTTCTATTTTTTTCTAAATGTTATATATATTAGAAAATGAGTTACAAAAACCTGCTATTCAAGTCAATGAAGCTTATGCAGCCGTTTGACATTGTAAAGGGTCAAAACATGGCTTGACCCCATGTAATCGCAGTTTAATTTGGAATAATACAATCAGTAGTACTAACAAAATTCAGCACGGTTACTGTTTATCCTACAAAATTGTGAAATTGGCCATACTATATTTATGTAGAACTCAATCCAATCTCTTCATAAACAATTAGTCCAACATCTACATACACAATTACAACTTAAAACTTGTTTATAATTTTCTAATGACAACAGTCAAACCCAACTTATTAATTGCAGTAATCTAGCTGGTGACCAGGGTTGATCAGCCGACCGAATGTCACCACCCAACCATCTTGTTTTTGTTCCAACATTTTTTTTTGTAAAATCTATAACCCGGGGTTGTGAATTATGATGGTCTTATAAAAACTACATGATTATTGCCAGGTTTCCTAGTAGATGGAATTGAAGCAGAAAGAGCGAAATATGATTGCGCAGGAGGCCAAGATTGCAACTTCATCTGCGAGGGTCCTTACCAGTGCAAGAAAGGCAGTCCACTTTGTCTGGATGGCACTTGTATGTGCATCCTTATGAGCTCAACTAGCAATTTTGCATTCCCATGCAGACTTTATCCTCCTGTCGCCAATTAAGTCAAACTTTCTCCCCACCAAAAAAATACTAAGTCATAGTTTCCCACTTTTTAATTTGATCTATACACGATCATGTACGTACTGTCAAGGCAGTTGTTGCTTCATGCAACTAGTTGTTTTATCGCCCTATGTTTGATGTTACGAGTGCAACAATGAAACTCGTCCAGAATAATTAAGCATCTACATTTATAATAACAGATGGATTAGTTAATACTGGTGTTGCTTCGTAATTAACACCTGTCTCCGGTGTCAATATTTGCTGTTAGTACCATTATTTATGATTTCAAATTTTCTTGGTAATCACTTGAAAGACATTTTACCGTCGAATATCGCAAGAAATCAAAGCTTTTTTTTGATATTTTTTATCTAGCTAATCGTTGACAAGACAAGTTCGGGATACTGGATCAATCAAACGTATGAAGATTGATTTTTTGTCGAAAAAATTATGTGGATCAATCAAATGTATTTTTGAAGTAAATTTTTACACTATAACATATGCAAGGTTAATTAAATGTTATTAATGATGTGGAATGTCACTCCAAATATTTTGACACTCTTCTGTTTTGTTTGGTTGTGGAGTTGTCCCTTGATCCCTCGTCCCAATGTAGTGCATGTGCACGTGACCACCACGGAGACAAGGTGTTCTGTGTAAAAAATATGTTAGAACGTCGAAAACGATCTAAAGACTGATCTAGAATGGTCGTCCCAAAAGCGATTCCAACGAATAGGCGAAGATGGAAGAGATATGGGAAAAGGAAGAGCAGATATGTATATCTCACTTGGTAGATGAGAAAAGAATTGGTGGAAGAGCAAGAACTTTATTGAAATTATGGAGGGTAGGACAGGAGAAAAACACAAACAATAAAGACTACATGTGACCACACCACCACTATCACTACTATACCAAACTAAGCTCTATTAGCCCATCAAACGATACAAACCAAGCTTTACTGCCCGGCCTACCAGGCTCAAATACCCGGCCTACTAAACAGGTTCTAATGCCGAGCCATGAGCTAAAGATAAAAGTCGAAGCTTAATAAGAGATTTGTGTTTTTTGTGATGGATTCTTGTTGTCTATGCCGCATGTCCTTATATAGAAAAATCAGCCATAGCCCGATACAAAAATCTTTGGTCATTCAATAAAGGAAAACTAAATTGTTTCCGACCTTAGATTTGAAAACCTAAACTACCTAAAACTACCAAGCTCATTATGACCTTTTTCTTTAAAAAATTTGGATAATTGATAAACTACAAAGTTGTAAATTTATCTTTTATCTTTTTGTACCTTTTGAAATCTCCCAAATTTGATATTTTAGTAGTTAGTTATGAATTATTTTACCAAAACTAGTCAAAATATCCGCAAATTAATTTTCCACTACAACAATGTCCCTCACACGTCAATTTTATGACGCTAGGAAAAGTGTTGTTGTGTATTCATCTTTGAACATGCAGAAAATTAACTTCATATATATCCCAGCTAGAATAATTTCGGCCAATGTTAGGAGCATTGATCACAATTTTGCAATGTTCTTCATGCCCCTCGAGTGAGATAGGATTTCTGTAGTTATTTTAAAAATAAACTCTCCCCCTTGTGTTGGGAATGCATCTTCCTTCTCCTCGAATATGAGAATTGTAAAATCAATGGTCATAGTGTCGACCATGGATGACACTTTCTTCTCACTAATCGTGGTATCAGCCAACCGTACTTTTTCTCATGCTCTTCAAAGACATCTTACTTTACAGATTGATCAACCTTCATTATTTGGGCCGTATGTTTCTTGTCAATGATCCAATTGAAGTGATCATGGTACTCCTAGAAATATGAGAGATATATCTCCAATTTGTATGATTTAAGTTTCTCCAGATTTGGCCTAGAAAATGCCGGAAATACTCTCCAAAATTAATAGATCTCTCTCAATGTTAACTTAAAGATTGATCAATATATAGTATTTTGGTCTTTACTTTTTGGTAAGAACTCCGAGTTTGGCGTTCTTGATATCCAGAGAAATAGAAAAGACTGTTCTCCAACATTTGTGATTTAAGTTTCTTCAGATTCGGCCTGTAAAAGGCCGGAATGATATCTCAAAATTCGTTAGATGTCAACTTACAGATTGACCAATATGTAGTATTTTGGTCTTAATTTCTTATACAAACTCTTATTTCAGTGATCTTACTGTCCAAAGAAAGAGGAAAGACCGTTCTCCAACTTTTGTGATTTATGTTTCTTCAGATTTGGCCTCTAAAAAGCCGATAAGACTGCTCAAAATCTACAAATCTGGCTGGATGTCAACTAACAGATTGACCAATATGAAGTATTTCGATCTTAACTTTCTTATATGAACTCTGATTTTGGTACTTTTGATATCCATAGAAAGAAAAAAGACCATTCTCAGACTTTTGTGATTTGAGTTTCTTCAGATTTGGCCTGTAAAAAGCGAGAAAGTCTCCTCAAAGTTGACAGATCTGATTAGACGCTTCTTTTAGTATAACCTTTGACCGGTTTTGATCTCTTTTGAGAATAGACTCAAAATTGAATAGGTAATCTCGTGAATCAATCTTCTTAGACGCCCTCCTTAGTCCCACCAGGAATGCCAAAAAATTGTTGAGCAAAAAATATGTTACAACGTAAAAAATGATCTAAAGATGGAATCGAAATGGTCGTCCCAAAAGCGATTCGAACGAATAGGCAAAGATGGGAGAAATATGGGGAAAACGAAGAGAAGATATATAGATATGACTTAGTAGATGAGAAAAGAATTGGTGGAAGAGCAAGAACTTTATTCAAATTATAGGAAGGTAGGACAGGAGAAAAACAAAAACGATAAAGACTACATGTAATCACACTACCACTATCACTACTGTACCAAACTAAGCTCCATTAGTCCATCGAATGATACAAACTAGGCTCTACTACTCGGCCAACTAACCAGGCTCTACTACTCGGCCTACTAGGCTCAAATGCTCGACCTACTAAATAGGTTCTAATACCCGGCCATTGATGAGTGTCAAAAACACTCATTACTTATGTACATTTTAGTATAAGTTTAGTTTTGTTATTATTGTTTTAAGTGTGTTTTCTTGCCTTATTCTTGCTTTTCCACATTTTGTTCTTTTGTCTTGATCTTTCATTTTTCTTATGTTTTCTTTATGTTTAGGAGCTTCATGGACGATGATTTAATGATGCACGATCAAGATCACAAGGTTGCGAGAAAAATGGCATTGACAAACCAAATGAACCAATTATTTCCGAGGCTAACCTTTTGTTATTGTTATAAGTTATATGCATGATTTAGATCACATTGTGTTGTTGTTTTAAGCATGCTAGTTTGTTAAGCTACTTAAACCAAACCAAAGAAACCAAAGTCCTAAAGTTCCTAAAGTTCCTAAAATATAGTAAGTAAGCCAAGTAAGGCGCAACCTCATTCCTTGTGGGATCGACAATCCTACTTCATAATCTATATTGCTACGGATGTGTCAAAACACCTAACCATCAGTCATGAGCTAAAGATAAAAGCCGAAACTTCATAAAAGATTTGTGTTTTGTGTGATGGGTACTTGTTGTCTATGCCGCCTGTTCTTATACAAAAAAATCAGTCATAGCCCGATACAAAAACCCTAGGCTATTCAATAAAGGAAAACTAACTTGTTTCCGACCTTAGATTCGAAAACCTAAACTACCCAAAATTTCCAAACTGATTATGACCTTCTTCTGCACCAAATTTGAATAAGTGATAACCTATAAAGTTGTAGATTTATCTCTTATCTTTCTCTACCTTTTGAAAACACCTAAATCCGATATTTGTGTAGTTAGTTATGAATTTTTTACCAAAACTAGTCAAAATATCCGCGAATTAATTTTCCGTTACAACACAAAGAGAATCATTTTTTTTACACTGTTGCCATGTGGGTAAAGATAATTATCAGAGTTCTTGACAAAAAAAAAAGATAATTGTCGGAGTTTGTGATGAATTAATCGGATTTAGCGAACGTCATTTAGTTGTTAACTAGATAAAATTTTCGTCACTTGGTCAGAAAAATTAGAACCATGGAGTATTAATATGTCAAATATCAAACCACAGCAAAAGTGGACATTAACTTTTAGTTAGTTCACAGATCTACCTTGGATATTAAATACATCTTTGGTCCTCCATAAAGCTAGCCTGAATCGTAATATATTTCGTATTCCCCCGACGCCCAATCTTAATTACCACCATAGAAAGACGAAGACCAGGGTCACGCATAATGGAGGAGACGAGAGCTTCAGTAATCAGTATTGTCTTGGGAACCCTGCTAATCGGAATCTAGACATTGCTCGATTGATACTGATCGAGCCTAAACTATAGATTAATACGATATGTCATATACCATCTGGAAATAAATTATTATTTACCATCATAAAAGATTTGTGGCCTAACTATAAAAAAAATACTTGATTAATTGGCAGGTTTTCTAGTAGATGGAATTGAAACAAATGAAGAGATGGGAGTAGAAGTCGGACTTGGTGTGGTTTTGCGAGATTGTCAGTAGTAGTCTTGCGGATCTTCGTACCTCTATTATTCACTACCATCATCTTCTATATTCTGCCATATCAGAAGTTCAAATCTTCGTTCTCACTCCACTAACCACCAAAGTGCACCAAAACACAATGAGAGAATGTGGGGCGTATGTCGGAGAGTTGATTCTGACTAATTTCAAGTAAAAAAAACTTGAGAGTTGACTGGATTGAGTTCTCCTGCCTGTCGTCCTTGTTTAGGTGACCGGAGACCAAATCATAATTTTTTGTGAATTAGACTCGGGAAAAAAATAGGTATCCACGTTGTACACCAATTTGGTAATAAATAAAAGGAAAAAGTCCACCTAGGGCTCCTGTAGTTTGACCCATTCCCAAATATGTCCCTGTGGTTTAAAAAGGTCATAACGAGTCATCGTGCTTCCAATTTTCTCATTTGGGTCATCCCCGACCAGTTCGATTCATTTTTGTTCATTTTGGTCCAATCAAATCTGGCATTTTTAATGCCGATTGTCGACTCCAGTTGACTCCTCAAAGTGTTCCCGATATGTGGATACCAGTTTTACATATTTTCATCATCGAAATCATGAGATTGAGCTTCAAATATTCGAATCGAACCAGTTCAGGGTGACTTAGATAGGAAAATTGGAAGTACATGGACTCATTATGACCTTTTTAACCATAGGGACCTATCTGGGAATGCGTCAAACCAGAGGGGTCCTAGGTGAACTTATCCCTAAATAAAAACTAAGCACCATTTTCTCCCATATCACCATTTTGAAAAAAAATCCAATATATTCGTATTCCCTCGATGCGCCTTAATTAATTAGGACCAAGCGACTAGTTCTGATACATTGAGCAGTTATAAACTTGTTAAAGAAAAATTCAAAATACTTTAATTGATTCAAATCTATATTATTATTTATTTGTTATAAAATTTGAATATCAGATAATAAAATAAAACAAATATTAGTTTGTTGCCTTTTTCTCTCTAAAGATTTTGCTTTCCTTATCAATGTGATTTTAAGTCTAATTCCCACATATTTTCATTCATTTGTTGCAAATGCAAAGAGAAGTAGAAAAGAGAATGAGCGATCAATACGTCCCTTGCTAGGGTTTCTCTCTCTTATTAGGATTTCTCCCTTGTTTAGGGTACACAGCCGCTAAAACCAAATTCTGAATCTGCTAGACGAACCTGCCCTACGTTTCACAACTTTCATAGACAATAAGGTTTACGTGGGCTGGCACATGCATGAATAGTGTGCATGAAAATGGAAGAATAACTGCAACAAGGTCATATAGTAGTGAATGTCCGGGCTATTGACACGTCAATTCTGGAACTCCCAGTGGATTTAATAGGAGGACAAGGGGATGAAGGCAAACTATGCTTGGTAAGAACTCTATGGATTGAGAAGACCATCAACGCTAAATCATTTTTAACTATGATGCACAATTTGTGGTGTCCGTGCAAGCATCAGGAATTGGGGGGAACCGATATTGTTTCTATTTTTAAGAGGTTATAGGCTAAATGTTGGGAGATTTTCTTGCTATGGATGATGATGAAGATCTCCACAATATGTACATATGCAATAGAGTGAATCTTGACGTGCGTAATGCTCTGATTGTGGGAAAGAAGGTGTGCTTTAAGAATGGTATGATTATGGAGGTAACCTTTAAGTACAAACGTTTGTAGTCCTTTTGCTATCATTGTGGGGTGCTTGAAAACATTGAAAGGGATTGTGATTTGGCTGAAGAGGTTAGAGTGGGACCAATGCAACCATCTTGATTTGGGCCATGACTGAGAGCTCCCCCCGAAGGCCCACTTAGATCAAAGCCATGGCTATAACCAGAAGGAGTGAGACAGCAAGAAGAAACTTGCAGGACGATCATAAAGCAAGCAAACACTAATGCTCCGAGGGTAGTGGTTATAGTACAAGAGGAAATTGTCATGATTGAGGTAGAATAATCTCTTCAATGGATAGCTCTGGCAAAGACAGATAGTGATGTAAGAAGTTTGTATAGAGGGGACAAAGATCATGGCCAGATACTCTTAAAGGGAGTTAGGGGAAAGTACATTCCACACATCACCGATCTCTATACTGAGAGCTTCATGCTACTACAACAGCTGCAACCATTATTCAATTAAGGAATGTGGGCTCAAGAGGGAGAACTACTAGAACTTGATAGGGAAGATCGCTAAGTAATGAGGATGAAATCATGATGGGGGATGGGTCTGTAAGCGAAGTGGCCAATCAGCTGTCCGTGGAGGTTGCAGTAAAAAATCTAGAGACAATGGCTTGCTTAGTGGAGAGATAGACAAGGATGATGATAGAGGCCAGAATGCGAGAGATTGCTTTATGCTTCTAGATGCATTGAGAACGAGCAGCAGGAAGAATGAAAGTTTGCCCGAAAGAGGTGGTATACCAGGATATAAATGGCAAAAGAAAAGGAGTGACTACGAGTTTAGAGACATATCGTGTTAGCAAGAGGTAGGCTATTGCTTTAGATATTTCCTCGATAAATCTAAATGAGATAGCGGTTGAAGCGACCCTGCTAGTCACCATGAATCAACTAATTTGGAACTATCATGGAGTGGGGAATCCATGAGCAATTCAGAAGCTATGTAGGCTCATAAAAGCCGATTGTCCCCAATTAGTATTCCTATGCCAAACCAAATTGAAGAATACAGAAGCAAAAAGGGTGCGTTAGAGGATGGGCTTTGAGTATATAATTACGGTGTATTGTGTATGCATAGGTAGAGCGCGTAGTGGCAGGCTTCTATTTGCTTGGAATAGATCATTGGATGTTGAATTCTTATCTTTTTCTCTACATCATATAGATGTCATTATTAAGGAAGTGAGGCAATGGCATTATATGGGATTTTATGGATGGTTGGAAGGGTCAGTTTGACACAAATTATGGGAGCTTCTAGGGCAATTTGAACGAGGTTGAATCTTTCATAGTTATGCCCTAGTGACTTTAATGAGATCTTAACTATGGTAGAGAAGAGGGGTGGTCAGATTATACCTAGGGCGCAGGTGGACAACTTCAGAATTGTTATCGAAGAATGTGGCTTTTGGGAGATCCCATTATGAGTATTTGAATTTACGTGGTGCAATGGTCAGGAAGGTGAAAACTATATGGAGTGTAAGCTAGATAGATGTTTGGCTTTTGAAGATTGGTTGGACTTATTCCTCACTACTAAGGCTGAAGCACTTTAGCTTATAGGTACTAACCATTGTCTAATTCTTTCTCAAATTTGACGAGTAGAATCGGGCAGTAAAGAGAGGTACTTTTGATTTGAAACAATATGGATGAGACATAAAGGACTACAAGAACAAGTTGTATAGGGTTGGAATACAGTAGGACCTAAGTCGAGTCTTCCAAATAGAATTAAAGCCTGCTCTGAAAGGTTGTTGGGGTGGAAGAAGTAAACTTTTAGAATATGTCAAGAAATAGCTATGCAAGGTTGAACCGAAAGTAATTGACCTTCAAAACAGCCCCTCACTAATGCATCTAGAGGCTGCATTGCCAAGGCCTTAGAGAACAGGATGAATTACTTAATTGAGAAGAACTCATGTGGTCCCAATAATCAAGAATTTAGTGGCTTAAGGAGGATGATCAAAACATGAAGATTTTTCATCAGAGAGCAAAAGGCCACTATTAAAGATTACTACACGAGAGGGGAGATGTTGAATGACAAAGGGAAAATTACAGAGGAGTTCCACAGCTTCTATGTTACTATACTCATAAGGACATGGTTACTGATAGAGTATGTCACCGAGTAACGGAAGAATTAAACATAAGGTTTGAGACAGTATTCAACAAGGATGAAGTACTGTATTGGATCAAATGCACCCAACCAAGGCCCGGGACTTGACAATATACCACCAATATTTTACCAAAAGCACTGGGAATAGTAGGGCTTGAAGTGGTTTGTATGGCCCTTGTTGTGCTTAAGGAAGGGACGGACCCATCTACATTTAGTAGTATGATCATTGTACTAATCCTAAAAACCAAAAGTCAGTTGATACATATAGTATATCGACCAATTAGTCTTTGTAATGAAAGTGATTGCAAAGGCTATTGCTAATAGACTAAAATTGAGTCTAAATGATATTATCCATCCCAACCAAGGGGCATTTGTTCCAAGGTAGCTCATAACGGATGTAGCTCTCCTTAGCTTTGAAGCTTTTCATTACTTGAAGAAGAAGACAAGAGGTAGAAAGGGCTCGTACGCACTAAAATTGGATATGATAAAAGCATACAATAGAGTGGTATGGTCCTCTCTGAAAAAATTGATGTTGATGATGGGTTTTTCATCTTGCATTATGGAAGTTATCATGCGATGTGTCCAGATAATTAAGTATTCAGTACAGGTCAATGGAAGACATGGTGATTATTTTATGCCTAATCGGGGCTTATGTCAAGGGGATCCATTATCATCATGTCCATTTTTGCTGTGTGCTAAAGGAATTGGTGCCCTACCTGAGGATATATAAGGACAAAGATGATTCATGGTATTAAACTAGTGAGACAAGCACCCACACTTTCTCACTTATTTTTGCTGATGACTCATTAATTTTTGCTAGAGCTATAGAGACAAAATTGAGGAATTTGCTTGGTCTTCTGGAAACTTATGCTAGGGCTTTGGGACAAAAGGTGAAGTTTGAAAAAACTGCTATCTCTTTTAGTAAGAATATCGTAGAAAAAGAGGTAGAGAGGCTACGGCTTTTGATGGGAATGCGAGGTGGAAAAGAGGAGGATTATTAACTTGAACTTTTTATTATAATTGGCTAATCTAAAAGGATAGTCTTTACTTAGTTGGAGGATCAAATTTGTGAGAGAATTAATAAGTGGTAGGCTTGCACACTATCTTAGGCAGGTAAAGAGGTGTTGATTAAGTCAGTCCTCTAATCAATCCTAACTTATGTGATGAGTTGCTCCTTAATACCTGCTAGTACATGCAACAGAATTGAGAAGCTATTATGTAGCTTTTACTGGGGGATGTTTGATGATCATTAGAAGGTGCACTAGCAAATTTGGGAGAAAATGTATCGACCAAAGCAGTTTAACGGGCTTGGATTCCAAAATTACAGAACTTCAATAAAGCGATGCTGGCAAACTAAGTTTGGCACCTACTTATATTTCCGAATTCACTAACAGAAAAAATCATGAAGATCAAGTACTATCCAAGTCTACAAATTTTGGATGCTACAGAAAAAAGTAGTAATAGCTATGTTTTGAGGAGCATTCATTCGATCATTTTTGTCCTAAAACTGGGACTGGAACGGCTTGTGGGCGCAGCCAGCCGAATTTGGATTTGGGAGGACAATTGGATCTTGGGCTCGCTAATTGGCTGTCTAAAGTATATTTGTCTGGGAATAGACATGTTTTATTGGGTATCTGAACTCTTGAATGAGGATGATATAGGACGGAATAATGAGTTGGTGGATTCAGTTTTTGACGCAGAGGACAGCTTGTGAGTGGAGTGATTTTTTGTGTTGTAAAACACTTCCAACCATCATTGTAATATAGTTTTACAAAGTAGGGTTATCGTTCACACAAGGATTGAGTATTCGCCTTTCTCGGCTCACTAGCGTGTTTTAGGAACTTGGATTTAGTTTCTTTGGTTTGGTAACTTGACACACAAACATGCACAAAATAATCAACACAAGAACAACAACAACACAAATATAAAGACAAGCAAATTAAACTAAAATGATATGATACCAAAGATCACTTAAACAAACTAAATGGTTTGATAGGTTTATTAAGTTATCCGGTCCTTTCGCTATTGTTCTTGAGAAATGACCGGGTCTGGCCTGTGAGATGATCCTGGTATTTCAAGACAACTAATCTACACTCTCGCGCTAGATTAATCTAAATTGATCCTTAGCTAGACACCAACTATATTTATCACCCTATGAATAATCAATCACCAAGGAAGAGTCATTATCTCACAAGGTAACTAATCAACTAGTTAATTTTTTGATCAAACCTATCTCTTCTCTATCTCAATGACTTAATTATGTTCATAGTTTTAGGTGGCCAATCTTGTCTAAGGCATTAAGTTTTTAACAAGTACATGAACCTTATCATTTTCACCAATCTAAATCATTAGCATGCTTAAACTTTCAAGGCATCATATCATAACAAACTACTCACATAAATAACAAACATAAACATCATATATATTTACATGAACAAAAGCAAGAGAAAAGTAAAGAGCTAAAGAGAAAGGAGGTGTTACAAGTCCAAGCCTAAGCTTGGTTTTTCCTTTGGTTTTTCTCCTCCTTCCTTCTTTTTTTCCTTCTCTTCCTCACCATTGCTCCCAGCCACCACTTCCTTTTTCTCTCTTTCTCTTCTCTTTATGGCTGCCTAAGTGAGTTAATGACTTAATGTCATTTAGTCTAACTTATTACAAGCCAAAGTGAATTGAAAATAAAACTAATACTTTAACTAATATCCTAACTACTTTGCACAAGTGTTTGCCGTCCACCACAAGAGTTAAGGTAAGTTGGCAAGATGTTTCCCACATGTTTCTGCCAAGATGCGTGACTTAAATGGCTGGTTGTCCAAGGTTGGCACCCTCCATGCAAAGATTGGCGCCCTCCATAGCTTGGTCATGCATATGTCATGCAAGTTGGCACCCTCCATGCATCTAGCTATAATGACGTCTGCCATTCTTGCAATTTGAATCACTTTGACTCAGAACTAGAAGATGCCTTTTGGTCAGATTGTAGCTAAGGATGTCTTTTTTCCAATTCCACTAACCGCGTCTCAATTGGACTTTGTATAAGGAAGTTATGATCTTTTAAGTTGAAAAAGATAAAGTTTGTCACCCTCCATGGTTAGCTACGGATTTTGGATTGGCACCCTCCAATCTCTTTTAGCGCCCTCCACCTTGCATTGTCATGCTTTGTCATGCTTTGTCATGTCTTGTCATTCCTTGTCATCCCTTGTCATGCCTTGTCATCCCTTGGTCATGCCTTGGTCATCAAAGTTGGCACCCTTTAATGCTTGGTTGGCTTAAGCCAACTTCTTATTTTGCTTTATCAAATATATCTTGCTCACATCCTCGTGGTTTTGATCATGCATCATTAAATTATCGTCCATGAAGCTCCTAAAAGACAAGAAAATATAAGAAAAATGAAAGAACACGAGAAAAGAAAAAAATATACAAAACCAAGATTTATACAAAGAAAACACACTTAAACAATTAAAAACAAAGCTAAACCTATACTAAAATGTACACAAATAATGAGTGTTTTTGATACTCATCACACCCTCACACTTGAATCTTTGCTTGTCCCCAAGCAAAACTCAAATACGGACATAAATGAAATAAAAAAAAACAAACATAAATCATGATAAAAGAAAAACACACAAAAAAGAAAAGACTTGGCATGAAAAATTTGTTACTTGACTCCCCTCAAAACCTTCAGCTTACGTCAAAAAACTATCCCTACATAGCTAGTTCATTAACTTAATCACAAAATGAATGAATTGATAAAAACCTCTAACACTTAATTATTTAAACTAATGTTAACACTATGTAAAAGACACTAGATCGTTAACCTCACAATTATTAGAAAGTTTAACTCACTCAAGTATAAGTAGGCAAGTTCCTATCACTCGCTTACTTAGGCAATATCTTTCGAGCATCCTACGTCCTACTCAACCATGTCTTAAAAGTCATATTGTTGTTAATGATAAGGGGGTCTTTATAACTAGTTATAAAGGGGCTCGGGTAAAGGTGAGGTAAAATATTTGGATAGTGGTTAAACCATCTAATCCGAGGACGTGTTACAACAACAACAACTAGTCCCTCGTCTATTCTAGACATCCTTACTTAAAATAATTAAGCTCTCACCCACTTTTCCAATGTTCTTTGACTATAAAGCTCGAGTCTAAGCCTAGAATTCATGCTTTATTCTACACTTTCTTTTTGCATTTTTTTTCTAAACAAACTAAAATAACTTAGCATGTCCTAGGCAAAAACTCAGCTTCAATACTTCGCCACTCAATTTTATTCAATTTCAACAATTTAAACCATTTCCATGAAGCTACCAACTAAACCCATACAACTCATCCTATGATCTTCGAATATGATGGTCAAAGGTAAGGAAGATCGGTCATTTAGGCTAAATGTTGGTTACCTAGTCTATTATCAAAAAAAGGCTAGGATCAAATTGGTTTAAAGCAATTGGAAATCATTGGATTTTGGCTCTAAGGCTCTAGGCTCAAATAAGAAGGAAATGCCCCCGTCTTCCCACTAACTTCTACACAACTAAGACTATGATAAGTACTAGTAGGATACTTTAATCAACTGACTTAGTATGCACCTTATGAAAAGAATTGGAGACGGATGTCTCTTCTTTTGGCTCAAAGTTCTCACAATGTTTGCATATTAACTTCTAGTCTAGTCTAAACAGCAAAACCACTAGTCTAAATAACTGAGTGTAAGGTTCAAGTGAGTAACATTAAAGAAGAACTTATATTATACTCACTAGGTAAGTCAAGTTTGTAAGCATTATCATTGATGCATTTTAAAACTTGGAAGGGACCATCCCACATGGTAGCAACTTTGAATGTCATTACACTAGAAATCGTCCCTTCCTCATATGCAACAAAACCTAATCACCAGGCTTAAAGACAAATTTGTGTCATCCTTTATTCGCTTGCTTTACATAGTGCTATATTCATTTTTTAATGTTTAGCCTCGCATTTTCATGCATCTGCTTAACAAATTCAGCCTTATTCTTTCCACCTAAGTCAACATACTAAGTCGAAGGCAAAGGTGATAAATCCAATGGAGTCAAAGGGTTAAATCTATATACAATTTCAAATAGTGAGAAATGAGTAACAAAATGAACAGATCGATTGTAAGCAAACTCAGTAGTTGGCAAAAAATCTTCCTTAGTCTTAATATGATATTTAATAAGTGCCCTTAATAGCATAGATATAGTCCTATTCTCAACTTCTGTTTGACCATTAATGTGTGGGTGACAAGCAGTAGAGAATAATAACTTGGTTCCTAACTTACACCACAAACTCTTCCAAAAATAGCTCAATAACTAGGTATCTCTATCTCAAATAATTTTCATAGGCATGCCCTGCAACCTCATGACTTCTCTAAAGAATAAATCAGCGAAATGCGAGGCATCATCAGTTTTATGACATGAAATAAAATAGGGCAAATTACCCCCAAGTCCCTGATCTTTACCAAAATCTCCTATTGGGTCCCTCCTTTATCATAAATGGTTAATCAGTCCCTATTTTATTCAAAAATGTTGGTCTCGGGTCCCCACCGACCAAGTTGGACTTTTTTTATTATTTTTTTGTCATGTGAAATGACTATTTTACCCTTCACAAAATGACAAATTTTATCTTATTTTTGTCATTTTGTGAAGGGTAAAATAGTCATTTTACATGACAAAAAAATAATAAAAAAGTCTGATTTGGTCGGTGGGGACCCGAGACTAACATTTTTGAATAAAACAGGGATTTAATACTCATTTATGACAAAGGAAGGACCCAAAAGAGAATAATGTAAAGATCAGGGACCTGAGGGTAATTTGCCCAATAAAATATGCCATCTTAGAAAATCTATCTACCACCGCAAAAATTGAATCTCTTTAATGCTTAGTCCTAGGAAGTCCTAGCATAAATTCCATAGAAATATCAATCCAAGGTTCACTAAGTATAGGGAGGGGAGTGTACAAACCATGGGTTTTAACTTAGATTTTGCTTGCTTAAAAGTGATGCAACATCCATAAATCCTCTCAATGTTGCACTTCATGTGTGGCTAGTAGAAGTGCTCTTGTAGAATTGCTAAAGTCTTCGCTATTCCAAAATGTCTCATTAATCTACCTCTATGTGCTTCTTGTATCAACAATTTTTGCATGAAATAATTAGGCACACAAAGTTTATTCTCACAAAATAAATACCCTTTATTTTAAAAAAACTTACAAGATGCACTCCTCTTAGTTTCACGAAACAAGTCACCAAAGTGAGTATCATCAGTATATAACTCTTTAATGCATTCAAAACTAAGTAATTTGGCATCTATAGTTGAGATTATGATCAAATATGATAGCCTTTATTTCTGCACGTACATCGATGGAGAAGTCAAGGGCATTCGTATTTTATAGTTAGAGGTGAAATTCTTGGATTTACTACATAAATATTTAGAATTTTGTATGATAATGGAACTTCTTTAGACAATGCACGAGCAGATCTACTTTATTCCTCTCAAATATCCTTTCTCAACGAAGAAAGTCGAATGAAAAATCAACATATTCCCTGGCCGTTGGACTTTGGGTTGATGCAATTGGTCCATGTATGCGAGTACCGATTGCATTGCCCCACAGTGTTGATTACTCACACATTTTTAATTACACATGTCATGCATCAGAGCATACCTTTATAATAGTGCATCAGCTATTATGTTTTCCTTACGTTGCTTGTAGCATATGACATAAGGAAATGTCTCAATAAATTCAACCCAATATGCAGGCCTCTTATTCAGCTTGAGTTGACCCTTTAAATGCTTCAAAGATTCATGATCAGTATGAATCGTAAATTCCTTTGGCCATAAATAATGTTGCCATGTCACCAACAATGCATACATCTCCACTTAATTTTTCACTAAAATAGGGAATTAGTTGTCCTTCTTGCATGAGTACTACACTAACTCATATACCTGAAGCATCACACTCAACCTTATAAATTTTAGAAAAATTAGGTAAAGCTAATAGAGGAGCATTCGTCAACTTCTCTTTGATTAGTTGAAATGCTTTCTCTTGAGCTTCACCCCAGCTAAATCTCACACTCTTCTTGATGAATTCAGTAAGTGGTGTGGCTATGCTACTAAAATCTTTCATAAATCTCCTATAGAAGCTAGCTAGCCCATGGAAACTCTAGACATTAGCAATGCTTATGGGATTTGGCCAATTCTGAATTGTTTGGATCTTCTCTTCATCAACCTGTATTTTATTAGCACTAACAACAAAACCCAAGAATACAAGTTTATCCATGCAAAAGGTGCACTTCTTCAAGTTAGAAAATAATTGATCTTCTCTAAGTGCATTCTGAACACATCTTAGAAGTTCCAAGTATTCCTCTATGCTCTTGCTATAGATAAGTTTATCATCAAAAGAAATGACTACAAATTTGCTAATAAATGGACATAAAATATGAATCATGGGTCGCATAAATATGCTAGGAGCGTTAGACAAACTAAATGGCATAACCATTCATTCATACAAATCATATTTTATTTTAAAGGTTGTCTTCCACTCATCTACCTCTTTCATTCTAATTTGATGATATCCACTCTTTAAGTGTACATTTTACAAAATGTACATGATCTATGTAGCTCATCTAATGTGTCATCTAAATGAGGAATATGGTGATGATATTTTATCGTGATATTGTTGATAGCTCGGCAATCAACAAACATCCTCAAAGTTCCATCCTTCTTAGGCACAAGTAAGATTGGAACTGCACAAGGACTCATGCTTTCTCTTACATACCCTTTCTCTAATAATTCATTGACTTGTTTTTCAAGTTCTTTTGTTTCCTTAGGATTGCTCATATAAGCTGGATGTTTAAATATGGTAGCTCTCGGAATAAAGTCAATTTGATGCTTAATCCCTCGGATAGGTGGTAATCCTGGTGGTAGCTCCTTGGAAAGACATCTTTGTAGTCCTATAAAAGAGAAACAACCATGCTAGGCAAATATGGTTCAAGCTCGTTAGTGTTTAAAAATGTCTACTTACACCAAAGTACAATTATTGGCTTTTTTCAAAACATGCTTGTTTGATGTCACTAGCTCCCACATAAAAACTTTTCTTCCATTCCTCGGTTTTTCTCTCATTGGCTATTTTTACTTCTGTTTTTCAGGCTTCTTTTGTTCGCTCAAATTTTCCTCCCCATTGGCCATTTTCCCTTTTTTTTGCTTCTTCTTTTTGCTCAATTCTCTTCTCTTCTTCACTATTCTTTTTCTCATAACTTTCTATTTTGTAATTTCAATTGGTCTTCACAAACTTGTGATGGTGTTAAAGGTGCCAATGAAATTACTCATCGATTGAGGATCAAGGAGTACTTGTTTGTGTAGCCATCATACTTTACTCTCCTATCAAATTGCCACAACCTTTTGAGTAGTAAGTGACCTACTTGTATTGGCATAACATCACATAATATTTCATCTTCATATATGCCAATTCGGAATGCTACTAGCACTTGTCCTTCCACGCGTACTTCTCTGCTATCATTCAACCATTGTAGTTTGTAAGGTTTAGGGTGTTTTCTTATGAGCAACCCCAAATTTTCAACCATAGTAGTGCTTGCAATGTTATCACAACTTCCTCCATCAATAATGATGCTACACATATTGTCCTTGACATAACACCTTGTGTGAAAAATATTCTCTCATTGTGCTACATCATCTTCTTCTTTTGCTTGGAAGTTCAGAGTCCTTCTTGTCACCAAACTGAGTGCTACAGGAGCTTGGGGTTCCTCTTTTGATAGATCTTCTATTGAGGGCATGCTTTCATGGTCCAAGTCTTCTCCTTCCTTCTCAACTTTCCCGGTCTCTCTAAGCACCATGACTTGCTTGTTAGGACATTGACTTACTATGTGCCCCCTTCCTTGACACCTAAAGTACTTCATATCCTGATTTTTTTATAAGAGGAGCTTCTGTCTTCTTTCAAGAATTGAGACTAATAATCTCAGCTTTGTGTTCTACTTTGGCTATATGTGGCTTATCAAACTTCTTTGGATAGTTCGACTTCCAAAAATAATTTGATTTAGCTCGTGTTCCCTTCCTCTCTTTATTTTCTTCTTAATCTTATTGGCCATATGCACCATGTCTTTTAATTCAACATAATATTGTAGCTTCACCTTGTCTTTGATTTTAGGATTTAGTCTATTTAAGAACCTAGCCATCATAGCTTCTTTATCTTCTTCCATATTGGCTCGTATCATGGCCATCTCCATCTGCTTGAAATAATTGTCCACGTTCAAATTTCTTGTTATAGCCCTTGTAACTTCTTGAAAAGATCATGGTAGTAATGACTAGGAACAAAGCATTTCCTCATCCTTACTTTCATCTCCTCCCATGGCTCTATGGCATATTCATTGTTATGTCTCCTATTTGTGAAAAATTGATCCTACCAAGTTATATAATAATCAGTAAATTCAATCATAGCTAGCTTTACCTTCTTTACCTCAAAACAATTTTGACAAACAAAAATAAATTCAATCTTCTTCCCCATTCAAGATAAGCCTCCAGATCAGAACAACCTGCAAAGGAAGGTATTTTCAACTTGATGTTTCCCAAGTTAACATCTCCTCTCCGTATTGCCTCCCTAGGTTGGTGTTCATTCCTCAAGCTTCTAATATTCCTCGTGGAGCCTACATCCTTATCTTGATCATTCTCATCTTCACTCATTCCTCCTATAGGCACTCTCCTTCTTTGTGCATAAAGTATGCCCTGTGGTTGTTGGCTAGCGCAAGAATTCTCTATTACATCTAGGTGTTAGTGTAATTACTCGACCTTTTCTCTCATCAATTGTTGGAGCTTCCCCATCAAGGCCTCCATAAATACTTTAGTGTCAATGTTGCCCAACACTCCTACTCTTTCTCTTTCATTCTCTTCAGATGTGTTATTGCTAGAAAAAAATTCAATTAGAAAATAATGGACACCACCAATCACTCCCTTACGTATTTACTCTCAAGATATGTTGCACTCAAGTTTAATCGTATTTACACTCAATTATTCGGCTCTTCTCCACTCTAATGTGCACACCAATATTGCCTTTTTCCACTCCTTGAAACTCTTGTTGATTCTTGCTAAGCTAATAGTAGTTAGCTCGATCTTTGCACACTTTAATTTTTTTAGTCCTCTTCTTGTTTTTTCATTCTAATTTCCTTGCTCTCCTTTTTCTTTCCTCTTTTGTTCTGTTTCTTCTTTGCTTCTTTTCCTTTTTTTGTTTCCTCTTTGCTTCTTTTCCTCTTTTGTTTTGTTTCCTCTTTTCCTCTTTTGTTTTGTTTCCTCTTTGCTTCTTTTCCTCTATTGTTTTGTTTCCTCTTTTCTTCTTTTCCTTTTTTGTTTTGTTTCCTCTCGCTTCTTTTCCTCTATTGTTTTGTAAAAATGTGAACCTTGATCTTGAATGAACACGCCACAAACGAGGATGGAAAATCCATTTGATAAGTAAAAAAATCCTAGCTAAGCAAACTAGCTTGCAAGAACACCAAGAGTGTCGAAAACTCACAAATTTTCTTATGCAAAAAAGTTGTGTTTATTTTATTGCTAGGAGTCTCTTTATATAGGCTCCAAAGTATAAAGAATTCCTAATTAAAACAACTCCTAAAGAGGAGAAAAATTATAGCTGAATTAGGCACTCCTAAAGAGGAGCTTATTCTAGCCGAATAGAATACTCCTGAAGAGGAGTTTATTCTTGCATGACTAAAGTACTAAACAAGAACTAAATTTAAGCTTTTAGGAATTCTAAAAGCATGTGTCTTCATCCTAAACAAGCCAAAGGTTGCTCGAATATAATTTCCTAATCAAAACAATTAACTTTACTAAATAGCTTAAGTAGAATTTGAGAAAATTACATGCTTCTAAATGAGATTGAAGCACATCCAAAATAGGTTAATCTCCATACTTGCATGCTTCGAGAATAGTGTGTGGGTGCTAAGCTTCCAAAATAGCTCCTAAAATGTGCATAGGCCTTGCATGAACTCCTTGGTTGTCGATGGGCTTACAAGAATTAGTTTGAGCCAAAATCCCTTGAATTAATCCATTGAATTGAGCTTGAAACATCTTTTCTCCTGTTCTTGTGATTGGTCCAAATGAAACTTGAACTGGCTGTGGATCTTGTAACACATTAGTAGATGTGTTCACATCAAATGATGTGATTGGTACTATCTATAATAACAAGGTGTACCTTCTTTTGTGATGCACTTATGAAAGAATTTTAAGGTTAAATATGCATAATCAGGAGTAAGATCAAGATGGGTAAACTCTTAAAAAATTTTCTAGGGTGTGTGCGAGTAATGAAAAATCATGCTTTAGAAGACATGTATTGATTTGTGGAGCCAATTGGTCAAATCACAAGTTATCATATTTAGTATATCAATAACCTTGGCTTGTACTATATGGTTTGCAAACCAAACTCACTTGCATTTGAGAGATTTAAGGATTGTTTGTATATGGTGCGGCAAAGATGTCACCTTTTTTTCAAAGACTAAATAATTAGTTTTTTTAAAGAAATCTAATAAATCAAAAAGAAAAAGATACAAATAAGTCACAAGCCCATAAAACACTTTCTAACCAATGAACCTAGCAGTCAGGTAGGGCAAAGGAATCCACCATCAGCTAACTAACAAGGCTGATAGTCTGATGGGGAAAATTAATCAAGTCACAGCCTATGCTACCCAACAAACTTGGTAGCCAGGGTGGGCAAAGCTGCATCAATAAACAAACCTATAGTATGGCTGACCAGACCTATCTCGGTCGATATGAATGGAAAGTGAAATCGAGAGGGTCGGCCACCACTCATCCTCTATAAGGTGAGTCAAAATATCAACTAACATGTTCTCCTTGCGAAAAATATGAGTAACCTGAAGGTGTATCTAGGACTTGTGCTCTAGCATACATAACTAACAGGATTGCCAGCGCCACGAGACCTCTACTTGAGGAGTCTGAAAGCATGATAAAACATATATAGAGTCAGTCTCAAGCTACAAGATTGCCATCCCCGATCATATGTAGTCTCTACCCCTATGATAGTTGCCAAAAATTCTACCTCAAAAGCGAAGCAGCTCAATATAGGGTTACTAAAATAACCATAAACAAAACCTTTACAGGAACAAAAAATCCAAGTTGACTGGTTGTATTACACTTGAACAACCTAAAAGGAGACACTACTAGATAACCTTGATAATACGTGATGCCCACCCCCCTCGGTGCAATATGAAGTACACGAAGGAGATCCTACTCATGTTGTAAGGCAAAGCAACCCCCCAAATAAAAAATAACAATCTCACCCACCATGCATCTTTGGAGGACAAGTAATGTGTCCAAGCTACAGCACTGATCCTGACAAACATGAGCATTACACTTAGTCTAGAGTAGCTAACCAGCCTTCACATTGGCCACTCTCTATAATAACCCGACCTGAGGACTAAACTGAAGATGTCCAAAGTTAAACACACATGGTACTATCTACACTAATAATATGCTTCTTTTTAGCGCACTTTTTGAAAGAACTCCAAAGTTAAACACACATGGTCGATAATATGATCGGAATGGGTAACTCCTAGAAAATTTTCTAGGATCCATGTGATAAAAAAATAAAACACGCTGAGAAAAACTAAATGATGATGTTAATTCATTAAAATAAATAATTTTTAACATAAATCATATGTTAAAATATTTTCTAAATTCATAAAATATGTAAAAATATATGTATTAATTAAAAATATCATTTTATGTGAATGTTATGATAAAAAATTAACACTAATGATCTCTAAAAAATATTTATTATGATAAATAGATTATTAAAGTTACCACTAATCTTGACTCTAGATATTGAATTTTTTTATCAATTTATAAAAACTAACATTAAAATGTATCACTTTGTAGAGGCTTTCTTATAGTTAGCTATTTTCAAAATTATCTTTATGTGATCTTTGTGATTGTCGTATTGTCAGGAAAATTTTTTTAAACAAGTGCTATTTTTTAATAATGCTATAAGTCGAGATGTCAAATGTATTGAATATGGACAAAGTAAGTTTTTGTATTTAGTTGACTAAATTAAATTTTTATAACTTTTCAGGTAAAAATATAAATGTTGATGATGAGGAGCGGAGCCAAAAAATTTTGAGAGGGATAAATTTTTTATATTTTTAATTTGTAAGTAGATAAATTGATCAAATTATCAATCCACCACCTTTCACCCGTCTCTGCTTCTTTCTTTGTTGATAATCTCTTTATAATAATACTTTTTATGGTGCTTATCACTTTAGAAAAACTTAATGTAAATTATTAACGAATCAACAAAGTATGAGAGAGAGGGAAGGGGGAAGAGTTAGTTTTTCTTAAGGTGGCACTTAGGGAATTGCGTTAGTAGTTAGGGGAATCGACAAGGCGATTTGCCAGTAGGGTAATCGCTAAAGGGTGGCCAAAGTTTGATACGAAACACGAACCTTTAATTGGTGGTGTGAAGTACGAGAGTGAAGCATCATTGCTTGAGAAATATTTGGAGCGTCACGTTCCTCATAAAGCAAGAAAGAGAACTAGTTCGAAAGTTTGCATGATGAAGGTACCTTACCCACTTTTTCATATTTGATCTTCTCCTCATACTTTAGATTTCATTAGCTAGTTTTTTTTATTGGTACACTTGCTATTTGTAAATACCAAAAAATTGTCAAAAACTGGTTAGTAAGTCGAATAAGCGGCCTAAATCCTAGTCCATGAGAGTCCGATGACATTCTACTTGCTCTTTAATGCAAAATGATCCATGAATCTGCATCGCTGGTGGGGAATATTGTGCTTTATAAGAGTAATATTGCTTGTTTTCGGGCTTCATGCGTAGTTGGAACTATGTAACAGGGCTCGATAGAATGAAATACTACATCTTTTTCAAGAGGTTCCCTCTCAACAAGCCCATAAGTATTTAACAAATCTAGAGAACTCCTACTTACACACCAATGACTGCCCTCATCCTTACGAAGTAGTTCCGATGCAGCAAGTGCTTGTACGATTAGTAAGAATATGGGAGGAGGCTATAGGTCACTATCGGAGAACACGCAATGCTATTTGGGCTGGTTAATCACGCAAAGCTTACCAAATCGGATAGACAATCGCTAATCTATTATTTCTGATAATATGCAAAAACAAATATATAGTTTTGATTCGATTTAAAAAAATATCAAAAAATAATAAGAATAAAAAAATTCTTTATTTTAATTAATCAAATTGAACTAACCAAAATAATAAATCATGTGTCTTATTTATAGAAACCTTAAAAAACATAATATATATAATTCTAATATAGTTAAAAAATTTAACAATAATCAAAACACTAAAAATAATTAATAATTTAATCCCATTATTTATCTCAAATGACAATTCTCGCGACAGGACAAGTGGTTCCTATGTGCGGCCAAAGAGGTGCGGCTGAAATTGCGACGTCAGAGCCCCTTTTCTAAAAACCTGCGACCTCTGCCATCTGAGAGTAGCATTGATGCAACGCTTTGGCGCACCACCACCACCAGCAACGACAGCCATAATAACTCAGTCATCTACTCAAAGGCTCATCCTATGGTCACTCGTACGCTGCCAAAAACCCTACTACACTGGTGGTTATGGTTCCTCTAATGTTGATGTACTTCTCAAAGGCCTTCCAAGATCCTTAGTGGCATGCCACTACGGCTGATGAGTTCAATGCTCTGCTTAAAAATGAGACATGGGTCCTCGTTGCTTAATCATCAGCAAAAAATGTTCTTGGGAACAAATGAGTCTTTCAAACTAAGCTCCATGCCAATGGGACCGTCACAAGGTACATGGCTAGAATCATCACTAAAGGCTTTCAGTAGCGACCTGGTGTTGACTTCCATGAAACTGTCATTGTGGGAATTAAACTGGAAATGGTATGCTTACTACTCTTAATTGCTTTCTCGCTTAATTGGCCGGTAAGGTAACTCAATATTTCCAATGTGTTTTTACATGGAAATCTGACTGAGAGTGTGTTTATGACTCAACCTCAAGGCTTTATTGATTCTAAAGATTATGATTATGTATACAAGTTACGCAAGTACAGGCTCAAACAGTACCTAGGGCCTGATGTCATTGTTTATGAGCTGCTCTGTATAAGTTGAGGTAATGTCGATCCAATATGGATCACTCCCTATTCTATTATGTACAAGGATCTATCTTTCTATTTGCGTTTGTGTATATAGATGACATACTTGTTACTGGAAGAAACTCAATCATATTGCAAAGGCTACTAACATTTCTGCAAACCGAGGTTGATGCCAAAGAATTAGGCTTGTTGTCATTCTTTTTAAGAATTTAAGAGTGTTAAATATTTGTTGG
This sequence comes from Hypericum perforatum, assembly GCA_012979155.1. Taxonomy (NCBI): domain Eukaryota; kingdom Viridiplantae; phylum Streptophyta; class Magnoliopsida; order Malpighiales; family Hypericaceae; genus Hypericum; species Hypericum perforatum. The sequence continues at coordinate 22,574 of SOPF01026519.1, read as the reverse complement.
AAAATGTTTGTCACATTTTAAAAGTTCTACTTAACTCAATCTTCAATTAGTTGGTTCAATGGATCGAATATCAAGTAACATAAAAAAGTGATAGTTTTAAATAAATACACATATTTATACATACTTACTAATTTCAAAAATATTTTAAGATACTAATTTGTATTAAATTTGCTTGTCTTAATAAATTTATATCACCGATCATTTTCTCAATTATATTCAAATGTGATCGTCATTTTGTTGTAAGAAAATATTTTAATCATGTGTAATATTTAAATATTGAAATAAACTGAGATTTTAAATAATTTAAATATAAACGAAATATTTTTTGGTATTGCATAAGATCATTTTTCTGAAAAGAAATTTCAACCGTCTCTTATGTAATAAGATCCTTAAATTGGTTTATTTTTTTGATCCCGATGGTATCGTTTTAGAGAAGATCCAGTGTATTATCCAAATTCTGATATCAACCATGTTGTTGGTTCATTGGGACGAATGGAGAGCATATGTTTTATAACTTCAACTTTTGCAGGATCAATGAGCTGAAATTCTCCTTTTATGCAGTTGATATAATGTCATTTGCAGCTCGCCATATGAATGTTGTGATCTTTAGACGATCTTTATCTTTCACATCATGTGCCGTAGATCATGTAAAATAGTTATACTGTTTTCCACATTATGTTTGTGTAAAGTGATAGTTAAGCACTTAACTTTCTTGATTCTGCAAGGAACCAAATTAACTTGTTACTGAACCTGTTAAAATTCTTCTTTGGCTTGATCTTCATGATCTTTTCAACTTCCATTGGAGTCAATGTACTATGCAGGATCTTCGTAGTCCATCGACCTCTTTTGATGAGGTCTGCCACCAGTTGGGTGCAGTCTCAGGTGGTTTGGACGTTTTGGATTAGGAGACCAGAGAGAATACCTCGATAAACAGGTACTACAGAATACACATTTGCCAATCTTAGATATTTAGGGTATATTCCATCATAAATATCAAAATATTGAAATATTGAAATTTGAAATTTTGGTATTATGCCAAAAATACCATTTTTTTTAAAAACACAATTATTATGCATTACAACTTGTAGTTCTAGGGAGTTCTACCATCATGAGAGTCTAAAATAACAATAGTATAGTTACACAACCAAGAGACAAATTCAAGTTCGAACAATGCGTCAAATTCTCAATCGAGCTCGTCGATATTGTTGGAGGATGTGAAAAAAATTGTCGGACATGTACCCAAGATCAATCAGAATTTGGACAACTTTAAAATAAAATCCTCAAATTAGAAACAGTTGTATGGGGATCACAATTGGCATAGGTGAAACCTTCTCCGGACTTGGGCGAACTAACGAGCCAAAGGAATGGAAGTTTGGAATTGTCTCGGGATAACAATCGGGAAACCTAATCGAGCTGAGGAATTAGGAATTCTCGAATCAACAATCTCCGTTTTTGTTCCAACAGCTATCTAATTTGGCATGATTTTATTGGCTGGGGACATAACAAAATTAATGACTTGGACATGTACTTTGCGAGCTCAAAAAGGTCTGATGGGGTAGTAGGGGCCGCGTACCTTTTTATAATAGAATTAAAAGGGTTGAGACCAAATTGTTATTTTCTCTCCCGATAGTCCTTGTCATATTTTTTTAGTCATTATATCTTTATATTTGTATGCATTTAAGGACAGAATTTGCTAAGGTAAGTGATCCCAAATATACTGTGTAATCAGAGGACACAATCATCATAGGGATTGCTACCCGTCCTAGATTGAGAACCCTACTATATATATGAATGAGAGAGGAAGGAGGCAACACTTTTAGCCACCCAAAAAGTTAGTATCACCTTTCTTTTTGTCACGAAAAGAGGAGAGCAACTTGGTATGCAAGAATAACCTCTTTTGAGTTATTATTAGGTGAGGATCCCTTTGAATTATTTAAGGGAATATTTATCTGTTAATAATTGGTAATTGATTAAGCAATCCTCCGCTTGACTCTAAAATGACTTCTGTGACAAAGTAGAAAAGATCATTTAGAGTATGACATAGTTGTTAACTAAAAAGATATATAAGACCTTCAATGAGAAGTTTGGGAAGATTAGTGAGAATTTTGATAATCTGGAGTCGCAGGTAGTGGGATTGCATGCAGAGAACCAAAACTTTGCCTAGAGAAAAACTTCTGGTAGAAGTGAGGTGATCAAAAAGGCTGGATCACTTCCAAAAGAATTATTTACTACTAGATCTGGAGTGGTGGATGGTGGAACAATTAGGTCTGATGTTAAAGAGGTTGTAAAATTCATTAATATTAAGAAGGAAGAGGTAAGTAGCAATTCCTACAAATCTAATTTTAAAATTGTTTCCCATTTTTGAAAAAATTATGCTCAAGCCCCTCGGGTTTGAGAAAATTCATGTTTTAGCCCCCGTAATTTTTTTTATTCTCATTCAACCATTCATTTTTTTTAAAAGTGTATATTTTAGCCCCTATTGCTGGAATTTAACAATTTCTCCAGAAATTTTTGACCTGAGATTACAAAAATACCCTTACTCATTAAAAAAAATCTCATTCTCTCTTCATCTCCTTCCTTGCTTTTAAAACAAATTAAAAGTACACTAAGAACACCCATTATCCATGACAAGCTGCAAAGCAGGAACAATCGACCTACATCCAGAAACATCTTAAGGAATCCACCTACATCCATCCACCCATCAAACCTTAACTAACATTCACTCTACTTTTGAGACAAGGAATTGAATTGGTACGCTACTAAAGGGAGTGCTCGCCAATGATGAGGGAGGACGCCGCTTGCTGTAGCTCCTTTGGCTGCTCCACCATACTCCCCACCGTCGATCCACTACCTCCTACATCTAGTACGCCTACTGTCAGGAATAAGGAGATGGCCCATCCTCGACCTTTACCTCGAGAGTCATGTCATCTCTTTAGGCTCCCCATCGTGTCCCCAAAACTCTTAGATGGGTTTTGAAACGAGTCCAAAATTAATGGATTAGAACCCACAATTGGATTTTGATTTTTCGGCTTTTAGTTTAAAGGTGCTTACTACCTTCGGAATTCCCCATGATTGGTGTGTGGGTTATTATTGCCAATTGGATTTTAGTTTTCTTGCTTAAAGGTGCTTACTACCTCATCAGAGAGCATCACCCAAACCATTGACGAGGTTGAGGTCAAGGTTGACCTCGTCGGCTCTATTGATAGTTGTTCCTATTCTTGAGGAGTTTGATGATTAATTGTTTTAGTCTCTAGTTTCTTGGTTTGACCATTGGATGAAGTTTGAGGACGGTCGGTCATTGCATTTTTTGTTATTAATTTGGTTTGCTTGTTTGTCTATAGCTTTTGTATTGGATAAAAAAATAGAGGAGCTTATTTTTGGTTCTAGGTCTTTTTGGTGTTACGTATGTGTTGCTGTCTCTTTGGTGTTGGAGTAAATAGGAAGAAGATGGAGAGTGGTGGTGGTTTGCTGAGGAAGGAAGGCAGGAAAAGGGGTGGATTTTTTTGTTAAAAAGGAGTTCATTTTTTTAAAGAAAGGGTATTTTGGTAATCTCAGGTCCACTTTTGCCAAAAAAATCATCCAATTCTAGCGACAGTGGGTAAAATATATACTTTCACAAACATGAAGGGTTGAATGATAATAAAAAAATATGGGGGCTAAAACACAAATTTTCTCAAACCCAAGGGGTCTGAGCGTAATTGTCCCACCATTTTTTCATGGAGAGGATTATAGTAGTTAGGAGATGAGATGCGATAATTTCTTTAAGATTGAGGAAGTTAGTAAAAGAAAAAACTAAAAATAATTGTAATTTACCTGGATGGTTATACCCTATTCTGGTATTGTAGATTTGTGAAGGAGATGGTTAAGGCGAGTTGACTTGGGATGAGCTGAAGAGTGAAATGAGGTTGAGGTTTAATGAATCCAATTATGAAGATCCCTTGGGTGACATCATTAGACTTAAAAAAACTCTTATGTACAAAACTACCAGATAGACTTTGAGATTCTCTCTAGAAGAGTCACCATAACCCAAGCCTATGTCATATTCATTATCCTTAAAAGACTGAAACTCGAGATTGCTCATATTGTAAAAATATTCTTTCTCAAGATCTTGAACCATACCTTTATCTTAGTAAGACTATACAAGATGACTCTCAAGCATCAACACTACTATAAATCATACAATATAATTGTCTTACCATATACTAGACATGTTCCAACCTACTATGCCAATCAGAATACTAGTCATGAACTTTATTGATCCTACCAAGCTCCACTACCAAATAAAAATAAGTACAATTCCAACCTACACCAAAACCAACTAATTCTTGATCAAATCACTAGATAAACCCAGAGATTCAAGCCTATGGAGGAGATGAGGGCAAAATGATTATGTTTCTATTATGGTGAGAAGTGGCATCTAGACCACAGATGCTTGAAGCGCGAGAGCTTTGTATGGTGGATGTGTCTAATGGAGAGGAAGATAAAGTTGTAGAGTTAGAGCAAAGAGAAATGTTATACAAAGAGGATGTAAAAGAGAAGTCGTTACTCTCTACCCATGTTGTAATTGGGCACAGCACCCAAGACTTATAGGATAATGAAGCTCCAGGGTCATATTAATAGAGAATCAATATTTATCCTAATTGATTCTGGTAGTACTTTCACAATTTCATAGATAAGAAGATGATGGACAAGCTACATTGTGAGTTGGAAGATTATCCCACTATTAAGGTAAAGGTTGTAGACGAGTATAAAGTTGCTTATAGTCAAGTGTGAAGGAACTTCAAGTAGACCTTACAAGAAAGAGAGTTTGTTATAGATATTCTTCTACTTCCCTTGTGGAGTTATGACATGGTTCTAGGAATTCAGTTGCTGTAAACATGTAACATTCGGAAAAATGATTGATCAGAATACATCAAATTGAGATGGTTATATTGGATGACATCTTTGAAGTATTTAAAGATGTGAATTGGTGTCATTGGAGACATATCTCAACCATTACAAGTCTTAGAAAAAATATTTGCTTGAGAAGTTGTTGGATGATTCGGACAGACTAATCTTTGGTTAGTGAAAAATTCATAACTTCCTCAATATTGCTCCAAATTGTGTGATTCCACTTGATTCAAAAACTAGACATATTTAGGAACAAAACCTATGAATACAAAATTGGATAAAAACCAAAGTAAGATTACCTTGGTCAAGCTGCTTGCTTCTGGACGAATCTGGTTGGACCCCAGATTTTATCTCCTTGCTATATTAAGTTATATTAAGTTGAAGAGATGGCATGAATGTGATTGGACCTGATTCACCTTTTCATATATATCCCAGAGCTTCCTTGCAAGAGAAAGAAAGCTCAACACTTTGTCATAAAACGAAAAATTCAGAGACAGAAGAGAGAAGGTTGAGAAAGTGGAAAGAGAAAGAAACAAGCAGATCGACAAAGAATCAAGTAGTAAACATATCTTCGTTCAGATTCGAACTTCGAAACATTCAAGAAAGTTAAAGAAGATATCCAGACTTTTTTGGTATATCATATGTATAATTTGGATCAGAGAATCAACGGTAAACTTGTTTTGAATCTAGGCATTGTTGAACAAGCACACAGCTGAGGTTATTGAGAACAACGCAATTGGTAAGCATACTTACACTTTGAATTGAAACCTGAAATTTTTACAACTTATAGAGGACTCTTTAATATTTCTAATGGTGTATCTTATGCCTAATTTGAATGAAGATATCTTGGTCAAAACTTGGTTGAAGTTTGGACTGTCTGACTGTGTTCAGATTGAAGGAGGTTAAGAAGAATGACTCAGTAAGTGTCTTTAGGCTCTAAATTTGAATTAGATGTTCTGAAGATGATTGTAGATGACTTCATTAGCTTTCTCAATATGTATCATATGTGTGTGTTGGTTGAATAAAATGTATTATACACCTTGTTAAATGTTGGACTTGCTGTCTGAGTCTACAGTTGAGCGAGTTAAGGGAATAAAGCTTGGCATAATGAATCTTGACAATTTGAGGTTAAGAGTGAGACCTTATGATATTAAGGACATACATGGGATATCATATGAAGTATTGTTTGAAGTGGTTGTGATCTTAGTTTGAGATATATATGATGTTTGCTGAAGATGAAGTGGTTGAGATTCTCTTGAGCTTGGTTTGTGTTCTGATGTGCAAAATAGATTGTTGAGTGAACATATGGCCATGAATAGTCTCTGAACAGATAATATATATGTGGTATGTTTGTCAAGAAAGCAAGTATTGAAAGAGATTGAGATATTGGACATGTTTAATGCTCGTTTAGACGATGTATTGTGATTATACCGTTATCTGTGGTTTTGAATTATTGGCAGTGATTTGGCTAGAAAAGTCAAGGGTTAACCTCGTTATTGTGATTAAGGATTGTGAACAGAACTTCCACAAGGTGTGTGGGTGAAGGAAAATCTTTGTGAAAGACATCGGATTCAGAAATTAGTGTGATCGTTGGATCCTTGTTGTGTAAGGGAATAGTACATGATAAATTTGGTTGTATTTGATAGGTGTATATTTTGGAGCTTGATTGTGTGCATCACATGCATATGGTTTGGTCCATGATACTTTTGGACATATTTATGATTATATTGTGAGGCATGTGACATTTGTGAACAACCGGCTAGAGTGCTAGCTCGGGGTTAATTTGTTTCATCTGATGGATATGATTTTGGACCATTGAATCATACGTCTGATAAGATATGTGTTTTTGTGAGAGAAATTAATAGGTTTTTCCGTACTAATTGGGGATGTTAGTCTATGAGGTCATAGCTTTGGGGATATCACTAGTTTACATTTGTTTGTTATCACTAGCTTACATTTATACAATAGCTTTGTTTGTTTGTGGATGGAGATGTTGTTGGCCATTTGGATATCTCTAGCAGTCAGAGAAAGGGGCAATAGAAAATCTATTCATGGCTATATGTGTGTGTTTAATTTTATGTTTGGTATTACGTATAGCATCTAGTCATCACACATTTTGATTTTGAGTAAAGTCGAACATGGTTGAGTTTTGGTGCATGCATATATCAACCATAACTCATATATTATATTCTATTCCCTTTCTAAGTGTTTTCAAACACCCCTTACAAATCTATTTCAGGTTCTCAGAGACGTTAGTTCTTTTTTAGTATCCGGAGTTTGTGGTGCTTGCCCCATTCCTTCATTCGAGGTTGACTTATTTGAGGTCTTTGGATCGCCATATTTTTCCCATCTGTATAGTTACTCCATAGTAGTAGTGATTTTGGAGATGTTTGTTGACTATTGGTTTGTAAATTACTTTACTTTTATAGCTCTTTGAAGACTTTGTTAGTTTCTATGGATAATTTGTCTTCCGCATAATTTGATTCATTATGAGATGGTTTTGAGGCTTGCTAGGCTTGTATTGTGTTATTTATATGTCGCAAAGTCTAGCGCTTATCACCAATCTTAGATCGGGTCGTAACAGAGTTGGTATTAGAGCTAAACCTTGGTTGTCTTATTTGATGTCTAATAGAAATGCTACGGAGCATAGGATCTATCGAGTCTTTGTCCTCTATTGGATAACCTTTTTATTTGGCCTCTTAAATGTTGACTTGTTCTATTAGGGAGGATATGTCTGTGACATATTGAAGTAAAAAAAAGAAAAAAAGAAAAAAGAAGAAGAAGATAAAAGAAGAAAAAAAAGAAAGAAAAAAAAGAAAAAAAGGAGATGCTACAACATCTAATAATATAGTTTCAGGTATACTCCCTATAGGCTTGTCACATGCTCGATGTCTTATTTGATTCGGGATCGACAAACTCAATCTTATCACCCCAATTTGTTGAGTCTTTTGATAGTCTACTTTTATTATTGGGAGTTCTGTTAGATGTTTGTACGCTTTTAGGTCATATCATTCATGTGCATTTAGTTCTTACATCGTGTGTGATAGTTATGGATGTTGGCTGATCTACATGTGTTAGACATGGATAATTTTGATGTAGTTTTGGGCATGGATTGGTTATAGTGCTACCATGCTATGGTGGATTATTTCAGAAAGATAGTGAAATTTTAGCCTGAGGGTTAGCCAAAATTTATGTTTCGGGGTAATAGAATGGACGAAGGACTAAGGATTGCTTCAATGTTATTTATATGGAAGAAGGATGGAAGTTTGAGATTACACCTTGACTATCGCAAGCTTAATAAGGCAAGTGAGAAAACTAAGGACTAAGAGTTAGAGAATGATATGCAAGGAAGGTTTCTGCACCTATTTGAATGACCAAGTAAGTTCCTTGTTCATTGAGTTAGTGGTAAGTAAATTCGAGGACCGGATTTTTATAAGGATGGAGATTGTACATTCAGAAAAATGATTAATCGGAATGCATCGGATTGAGATGGTTATATTGGATGACATCTTTGAAGTATTCAAATATGTGAATTGATGTCATTAGAGATACATCTCAACCATTACAAGTCTTAGAAAAAATATTTGCTTGAGAAGTTGTTGGATGATTCGGATAGACCGACCTTTGGTTAGTGAAAAATTCATAACTTCCTCAATATTGCTCCAAATTATGTGATTCTACTTGATTCAAAAACTAGACATGTTAAGGAACAAAACCTATGAATAAAAAATTGGATAAAAACCAAATGAATATTACCTTGGTCGAGCTGTTTGCTTCTAGACGAATCTGGTTGGACCCCAAATTTTGTCTCCTTGCTATATTAAGTTATGTTAAGTTGAAGAGAAGGCTTGAATGTAATTGGACCTCACCCACATCTTCATATATATCCCAGAGCTTTCCTGGAAGAGAAGGAAACCTCAACACTTGTTGAACAAGCACACAGCTGAGGTTATTGAGAAAAACATGATTGGTAAGTATACAGACTTTGAATTGGAACCTGAAATTTTGACAACTTACAGAGTACTCATTAAGCTTTCTAATAGGGAATCTTATGCCTAAATTGAATGAAGATATCTTGGTCAAAACTTGGTTGAAATTTGGACTGTCTCACTGTGTTCAGATTGAAGGGAGTTAAGAAGAACGACTCGATAAGTGTCTTTAGGCTCTGAATTTGAATTGGATATTTTAAAGTCAATTGTGGATGACATCATTGGCTTTCTAAATATGTATCATATGCTTGTTTTGGTTGAAGAAAATGTATTGTATACCTTGTTAAATATTGGACTTACTGTCTGAGTCTACAGTTGAGCGAGTTGAGGAAATAAGCTTGGTATGATGAATCTTGAGAATTTGAGGTTAAAAGTGAGACTTTATGATATTAAGGACATACAAGGGATGTCATATGAAGTATTGTTTGAAGTGGTTGTGATCTTAGTTTGAGATATATATGATGTTTGTTGAAGATGAAGTAGTTGAGCTTCTTTTGAGCTTGGTTTGTGTTCTGATGTGCAAAACATATTATTGAGTGAACATATGACCATGAATAGGCTCTGAATAGATTATCTATGTGTGGAATGTTTGTCAAGAAAGCAAGTATTGAAAGAGATTGAGATATTGGAAATGTTTGATGCTCGTTTAGACGATGTGTTGTGATCATATCATTGCCTGTAGTTTTGAATTGTTGGCAGCGATTTGGTTCGGAAAGTCAAAGGTTAACCTTGTTATTGCAATTTGAGATTGTGAAAAGAACTTCTACAAGGTGTGTAGGTGAAAGAGAATCTTTGTGAAAGGCATAGAATTTGGAAATCTGTGTGATTGTTAGATCTTTATTGTGTAAGCGAATAGTACATGATAAATTTGGTTGTGATTGATATGTGTATATTTTAGAGCTTGATTGTGTGCGTCAAATGCATATGGTTTGGTCCATAATACTTTTGGACATATTTGTGATTGTGTTGTGAAGCATGTGACATTTGTGAACAACTAGCTAGAGTGCTAGCTCAGGGCTGATTTGTTTCGTCTAATGGATATGATTCTGGACTGTTAAGTCATACGTCTGATAAGATATGTGTTTTTGTAAGAGAAATGAATAGGCTTTCTTGTAATAACCAGGGATGTTAGTCTATGAGCTCAGAGTTTTGGGGATATCACTATTTTACATTTGTTTGCTATCACTAGCTTACATTTGTATGCTAGCTTTGTTTGTTTGTGGACAGATTTTGTTGGCCATTTGGATATCCCTGGTAGTCAGAGGAAGGGGCAATACAAAACTTATTCATGGCTCTGTGTGTGTGTTTATATTTGTGTTTGGTATTACATATAGTATCTAGTCATCATGCATTTTGATTTTGAGTAAAGTCGAACATGGTTGAGTTTTGGTACATGCATATATCAAGCATAACTAACATATTATGTTATCTGCCCTTGCTAAGTGTTTTAAAACACTTACCCTTATAAATCTATTTCAGGTTCTCAGAGACCTTAGTTCTTTTTTAGTGTCCAGAGTTTGTGGTGCTTGCCCCATTCCTTCATTCGAGGGTGACTTATTTAAGGTCTCCAGATTGTGATGTTCTTCCAATCTGCATAGTTGCTCCATAGTAGTAGTAATTTTGGAGATGTTTGTTTATTTTTGGTTTGTAAATTACTTTACTTTTGTAGCTCATTGAAGACTTTATTGGTTTCTGTGGATAATTTGTCTTCCACTTGATTTGATTCATTATGAGATAGTCTTGAGGCTTGTTAGGCCTATATTGTGTTGTTTATATGTCGTAGAGTCTAGCACCGATCACCGACTTTAAATCGGGTTGTGACAAGACATTGGGCAAAATTGAGTAAGATTGTAAGGAGCTCACAATGGACTTTATTGTTGGTAGTACTAAGGTGGTTCTTAGAGGTTCTAAAAAGAGTCAACTTAGAGAGATTTTTGCTAAAGTCCTATTCAAATAATTTTTTGTAGAGGAGGAGGAATCCTCAGGTAGAATTATGTAGTTTGGCTTTGGTTAAAGTAGTTAGGGGAGAAGTGCAGTAGCAGTAGGAGGAGAGGAAGGTATATATAGAGCTACAATAGTTGCTAAGGGAGTATGATTATGTATTTTATGAACCAAAAAGGCTTCCTCCCAATAAGAGCCATGTCCACAATATTCCATTAAAGGTGGACAGCTAGCTAGTAAATCTCAAGCCTTATAAATACTTTGTTGAACAATAAGATGTGATTGAGAAGATGGTGCAGGAGATGCTACATATTGGGATAATTTAGAATAGCCAAAACTATTTTTCTTTTCCAGTTATGCTTATGAAAAAGAAAGATGGCACATGGAGATTTTGTGTTAATTATAGATTCTGAATAATATTACTTCCAAGGACAAGTATCCAATTCCAGTGATAGAGGAATTACTAGATGAGTTGGGAAGAGCCAAATAGTTCTTTAAGATGGATCTAAGATCTAGTTTTCACTAAATCAAAATGAATCTAGGTGATGTTTATGAGACTAATTTTAAAACAGATGAGGGGCACTATAAATTTTTTGTTATGCTTTTTGGATTTAACTAATTCTCGAGCAACCTTTCAATCTTTGATGAATGATATATTTAAGCTATTTCTGAGGAAATTTGTCATGTTATTTTTTGCTAATATTCTGGATTATAATTCCCCTTTTGATCAGCAATTAGAGCACATGAGTTTGGTTTTGTCTATCATGAGAAGTGATGGTTGTTATGTAAAAAATTTGAAGTGCATCTTTGGTTCCTTGTCCATAAAATACTTTGGATATGTTATCAGCGGTGTTGTTGTTCAAATAGATCTTAGGAAGATTCAAGCTATGTAGGACTAGCCCATTCTCAAAACCATTAAGCAGTTCATAAGCTTTTTGGGATTATGTGGTTATTAGAGAAGGTTTATAGATATTATGACCTCATTAGCAAGTCAATAACTGAGCTATTAAAAAGGGAGTGTTCTAGTAGCCTAAAAATATAACTGAGGCTTTCATGCAATTAAAAAGGGCAATAGTTATAAAACCTATTTTCTTGCTTTACTAGGTTCCAAGAAAGTATTTGTTGCTATATCAGATACTTTTTTTGTTAGTGTAAGAGCTATTTTGATGCAGAAAAGAGTCCAGGAGCGGAGCCAGAAATTTTTCGGAATGGGTGCAATATATAAAATATCTAATTTTTTTAACATTTTATTTCAATTTATAGACTATTTAATTTTTTTAATGGGATCAATTTCTTATTTTTAATGGGTACATATACTAAATAACATATTAAATTATCAAATAAATAAAAAATTAAGTGGGGTCAATTGACCCCACTAATATAAACGTGCCTCTACCTCTTGAAGAGACATCTTATCTCTTATTTTAGCAAAGCATTGGGAATGAAATATAGTGGTATGTCTGCTTATAAACAAGAACTACTAGCTATAGTGATGGTTGTGCTAACATGGCATAAGTATCTTATTGGGAGAAAATTTTAGATCAGAACAGATCACAAGAGTTAAATATTTATTGAGTCAAGGTTGGCAACATTTAGTTAGTATTGTTGGATGGCTAAGCTTATTGGCTATAAATATGAGATTGTTTATAAGATTTGGCAAATGAGATTCAACTAAGCTGTCTGCAAGATATAAAGCTCAGAGAGATCATCAGGAAATTGTAAAGTCGGGAGGAGCATAATTGGATTTTTGATATAGTTAAAAAAAAGCTATTGGGAAAGGAAAGGGTTGTGGTAGGGAATAATCTTGAGTTGAGAAAAAAGTTGATTTGTTTATACTATTCCACACCCCAAGCTGGTCATTCTAGTATGACAGCTACTATAAAAAAGATTCAAGCTGTATTTTTCTAGAAAGGGATGGAGAAAGATGTCTGGAATTTTATCCGAGCTTGTAAAACTTGTCAGAAGTATAAGTATGATTTTATAGAAAGTCATAGATTGTTACGACCTATTCAAAATTTTGGTAAGTTATCTCAATGGACTTCATAAAAGGGTTACCCAAATTAAAGGAAAGACCACCATTTTGGTTATCACTCATAAACTTACTAAATACTTGCATTTCATTCTCTTGTCCCATACTTTACTACAACTATAATGGGTGAGAAGTTCATGTCTAATGTCTACAGGTTAGATGGCCTCCCAGAATTGATTATCAGTAATCGCGATGATATTTTCTTGAGCCAATTATGCCAACACTTTTTAAGCACCATGGAGTTGAATTCAAATTTTTTACAGCTTACCATCCATAAATTAATGGTCAAATTAAAGTGGTCAACAAGTATTTGGAAACCTATATTTGTTATATGACACATGAGAAGCCTAGTAATTGGAGCAATTAGTTGGTTCTTAATGAATTTTGGTATAACACTATAACAAGGACCATCTTGTCTGAAGCTCTTTATGGTAGTCTTCCACCTTTATTTTTAAAGTTTGTAACATACTTTATCTGAAGCTTTAACAGTATCGTCAAAATTTAGTGCAAGGTCACACATACTATCAGCTGCTTATAAACTATTATGGTCTATATAAGGTGGTTGACAGGATAGAGAAGGTAGCGTATACCCTGGAGCTCTCTACATCAATCCAGATACACCTAACATTCCACGTTTCTCAATTCAAAGCTTGTGTCAATCCTAATATTAAGGTCAGTGGAACCATCCCTACTAATCTCATTCCAATTAGGCGGCTAGAGTCTATATTGGATCGCATGATGGTGAAAAGACATAATAGAGCTGCTATAGAAGTCTTAGTTCAATAGTCAGGGGATAGTAACCAAGAGGACTCATGAGAATACTACGATTACTTGAAGGAATGTTATCCCACGAGTTTCTTGTAGATAAAAATTCAAACGGGGAGGATTGCTATATGGAAATCATAATTGACATAGGGGAAATATTCTCTAGACATGGGCAAACTTACAAGCCAATGAAATTGAAGTTTGAAATAGTCTTGGGAGAGCAATCAAGAAATCTAGGGAGAGCAATTAAGAGACCTAATCAAGGCGAGAGCTAAGGTTCTTAGAGTTAAGGAATTGAGAATTATTGTGCCAATGGTCTCCATTCCTATTCCAACAGCTCTCTGATTTGGCACGATTTTATTGGCTAAGGGCATAACAAAATTAATGACATGGACCATATGGTCTGATGGGCCATATGGTCGAAGATGTTTGATGGTCCATATGGTCTCATACCTTTTTGTAATAGAATTAAAGAGGTTGAGACCAAACTATTATTTTCTTCCCTAATAATCCTGGTTGAATTTATTTCTAGTTAGTCATCGTATATTTATATTTGTATCTATTTAAGGACAGAATTTGCTAAGCTAGTGATGCCATATTTGTTATGTAATCAGATGGCGCAATCACTATAGGGATATAGGGATTGTTATCTGTCCTAGGTTCATAACCCTACTATATATATAAATGAGAAAGAGGAAGGAGGACACAATTTTTGCCACTCAAAAGTTGGTATCACCTTTCCTTTTTTCCACGAAAAAAGGAAAACAACTTGATGTTCAAGAACAATCTCTTTTTTATGTTTTTGCTATTTTTAGGCAATGATTACATTTAATTATTCTTGTTAACAGAAACCTTAACTTATAATACTTGGAGAGGGATGGTAGTCGGCTAGTAGCGTCGCATCACGGAGGGTCGAGCAAGGTTGTGGTCACCGTCAAGCAGGGTGGTAATTGTCCACGGTGGTGGTCGACAGTCGTTTTTGGAGAGAAGAAGCTTCTGAATGCGTGGAAGTGGAAACTAAAGGTTTAGTTTTCTCTTGGTTTATATAGGTGTTAAATTGCACTTCAATACTTAGATATTTTTGGTATTTCGAAATAATATTGATATTTACCAAATTGTACTAAATACCAAATTTACCAAAACTTTCCAAAAACCCTTACCAAATTAAATCCCAACTACTAAAAATAACGATCTCAAACTCTCGACTACTGGAAAAAAAATTCAGTAATCCTGAAATACCAATCTATTTGCACACCCATAATTAAATTAGTGAAAATTAAGGTGGACTGCTGGGTCGGTCACTTTTTCCGATCAGTACTGTCCTTTCCATTTTCCTTGCACAAAAGGTTAACCGAAAAGGCCCAACTAATTAATAATAATTGACAGTTGCCACGACATTTAGACCACCCGCAGCAGGATGGTCTCACGCCCCGGATGCGCCACGTGGGGCCCGGGATTAGGCGTGAGGTTTACCTCGCGGCCCCCCCGCGTGTTAGCGGGACGCGCCTCACCCCGACAAGGACGTCTTGCCCCGGGCGACGTGGCCCTCTCTGATTGGGCCACGTCACCCGGGGAAATATTTTTTATTTTTTATTTTTTTTAATCGAAAAAAATTAAGAAAAATTAGAAAAATCCGGAAAAAAATTCTAAAAATTCCTTTTATTTTTTGACTTTTTTGTGCAATTAAAATTTTTTTAAAATTTTTTGTTAGTTTTATACAATTTTTTGAATCCAAATTTTAAAGTTAATTTGATATAAATTATGACATTTAAGATAAATTATGACATTTAAGATAAATTATGTAACTTGATATAAATTATGTATTTTTATGTAATTTGATGTAAATTTGTATTTTTATGTAATTTGATGTAATTTTTGTATTTTTAATATAATTTGATATAAATTATGTATTTTTATGCAATATATATGTTATTTGATAACCTAATCCTTAAACCCTACCCTTTAAAACCTAACCCTTAAACTCTTGATAACCTTAAACCCTTATTCTGTAATTTGATATAAATTTTGTATTTTAATATAATTTAATATAAACTATGGAATGTAATATAATTTTATGTAAATTATAAACTCTAAACCTTAACCCTTACCCTAAACTAACCCTTACCCTAATTTTAAACCCTAACTCATGCACTTATATATTTAAACAACATATTATATTTAATTGAAAAACATATGTAATATATTTTGAATTTTATAAAATTTCTATTTCGTAAAATTTTACACTTCAAAATTAAATTTAGCATTTTTGAAATAAAAACGAATTTATATTCGAATTTGGTACAGTTAACTGAATTTAAAAAAATTGAGCTGAAAAAAAACTGACGTGGCGCACAGGGCATAGCACTGTAGAAGGGGCCACCACTATGAATGAAAACTAAGAGCAGGACGTAGTACTCAGGGCGCGCACTATAACAGGGGCATCAATGCGGATGGTAAAAAAAAATGGACAATTATAAGACAAGAAGAGGAGGGGGAGACCAAACCGAAGCCACCAAGGCCTCTCTCTCTCTCTCTCTCTCTCTCTCTCTCTCTCTACTCACTCGTGAGATAACTGATAAGCTCATTGTAGGGAGAGAGGGAGAAAGAGGGGAGGCAAAGTTGCAATTATTGAACAATCTCTATCTTCTTCTTCTTTCCCAAAAGGGGTTCTGATCCAGAACTCCAAACAAAGGCATTATCTTTGTGGTATCAAATGATTAATCTGCAATAGTCCAACTCTTAGTTGGAAGCTGAAGGAGGAAGAAGAAAATAATATAAATAATAACAAGCGAAGATTGCAAAGGTAGAGGCTTTCACATAATGAATGATGATCTCCTTGACTCAAGTTGCTCTGACTTTGTGGAAGTTGACCCAACTGGAAGATATGGCAGGGTACCCATTATCCATCTCTCTCTCTCTCTCTCTCTCTCTCTCTCTCTCTCTCTCTCTCTCTCGGGCCATTGAGTCTGATTCTAAAGTTATACTTTTTCCTCTGTTTTGGTTGCAGTATACTGAAATCCTTGGGAAAGGAGCTTCAAAGATAGTGTAAGAATCCGACTCCTTTGTTTGTTTTGGATGAATTTTACTTGGAAATTCCTAATCTTTCCTATTTTTGAATTGCTTTTCTTTGTTGGGTTGATTGTTGATTCCAATGCTATTGGTTCTTTTTTTGTACAAATTCTGTTCTTTGTGCAGTTATAGGGCATTTGATGAGTATGAAGGGATTGAGGTGGCTTGGAACCAAGTGAAGCTCTATGATTTCCTACAAAGCCCCGAGGACCTCGAGAGGCTCTACTGTGAGATTCATCTTCTAAAGACACTCAAGCACAAGAATATTATGAAGTTCTACTGCTCTTGGGTAGACACCGCCAATCGAAACCTCAACTTCGTCACTGAGATGTTCACTTCCGGGACACTGAAGCAGTAAGATTCCTTGAATTTTCCAATTCGCAGTTTTGCTTGGCGGGTTGCCCAAGTAATTTTGACCGTATGATCTGATCGGTTCCTTTGTTTCCCTTTTGTGTATGGAATTTATAGGTATAGGCTAAAGCACAAGAGGGTAAACATTAGAGCAGTGAAGCACTGGTGTAGGCAGATCTTAAGAGGGCTTCTTTATCTCCACAGCCGTGATCCGCTTGTGATTCATAGGGATCTAAAGTGCGATAACATTTTTGTAAATGGGAATCAAGGCGAGGTGAAGATCGGGGATCTTGGTCTTGCCGCAATCCTTCGGAAGTCTCATGCCGGTCATTGTGTTGGTATGTCTACTCATCCTTCATGAATTTTTTGCTGATTACCGTTGCACATGTGCTGAAGTTTCTCTGCTTTCCTGTGTCTTTAGGTACGCCCGAGTTTATGGCCCCGGAAGTGTATGAGGAGGCTTATAATGAACTAGTTGATATTTATTCGTTTGGCATGTGCATCCTGGAAATGGTCACTTTTGAGTACCCGTACAGCGAATGCAATCATCCTGCTCAAATCTACAAGAAAGTTATCTCAGTAAGATCTCTCAGTCTCTCATGTCGTTCCTGTTGATGGTGCTTGATATATTTGGTAATTTCTTACATGCTTTATTTTGTCATTTTAGGGGAAAAAGCCAGATTCCTTGTACAAAGTGAAGGACCCCGAAATACGCCAATTCGTTGAGAAATGCTTGGCCAGTATGTCTCATAGGCTATCTGCAAGGGAGTTGTTAGATGATCCTTTCCTCCTACCAGACGACTGCAGTTCCGATTACAAGGTGTTGGATTGTGGAGTACGTGATGAGAGTGTTGGTTCTTTAATTAGGCAACCTTATGTTGAATTTAAAGATAACACTTACTCTTATAGCCACGGATACTCCAACGACTATTATCATGAGCCTCGTAATGAGTTGGAATATCAACCGCTCGATGTCGAACCCAGTGGAATTGAACTTTTCGAGCGTCATGATGACGAGCACTCTCCAAATGTTGACATCAGCATAAAAGGAAAGAGAAAAGACGATGGAAGTATTTTTCTAAGGCTCCGAATTGCAGATAGAGAAGGTCAGTTGGATTTTGCTTTATGCTTTTCTTTGTTCATTGGTCTACAAACTTGAACTCTAACTGGGCCTTCTCTTATTAACAGGTCATATTCGAAACATATATTTTCCATTTGACATCGAGAACGATACAGCATTGAGCGTAGCTACCGAGATGGTCGCAGAACTTGATATTGAAGATCAAGATGTAACTAAAATAGCAGATACGATCGACGGAGAAATGATGTCCTTGGTGCCTGGATGGAAGCCAGGACCAAGCATAGTGGAGACACCCCGTGGTGCAAATCCTTCCTTGTGTCACAATTGTGCTTCCGCTTGTACTTCCACGGGTTCGTTCATGGAGTTTCTATCAAATAGTCCTTGCTCTGTACATGGATGTGCTTCGATGCATGGCCGGTTCAAGGAAATCACATTTCAAGCTGATCAATCCGAGAACCATCCAACTGAAGTAGCTCCGGGTATAACTGGTCAATCAGACCACAGGCACCACAATGAAATCTGGGGTCCGGTTCGGCATTCTCCAAATACTAGTTCTTATCTCGGACTTCCACCGTTGCACAGCGACGTTGTGCACAGTCAAGAGGATAAAGTACAGCAGAACTTGAGATGGCTTAAAGCCAAGTACTGGATGGAGCTAAGAACACTGCAAGATAAGCAAAATGGAGCTACTGCTGAATCATCATCAACTTCTGCTGACAACAGGTTGCATGGAATGGCGAACGGGGTTTTGTCACCTTCGCTTCGAAGCTTGCTACTTCAAGAAGCCGAAGACGAACGGCAATGGAAACCATCCGCTTCTTGCAAGCGCTGGCCGGATTCGGATGCCGAAAGTGTCCGAAGATGCGAGGCGAAGAATTACTACAGTGGTTTGTTGGTTCCAAACTCGCTCCACAGAACAACGTCTCTCCCGGTAGATGCCGTTGATTTATAATAGTGTGCGACGCAAGGAACCTCTTAATTCTTTCATGTAGTTCTTATAGAAGGTCGTTCATTAATTGTTTATGATCAAGAAAGAGTCCCATTATAAAGGATTTAGTCCTTCAACAGGCATGCTGATTCACACGAAAAATAAATACTAAATACGAGAAGATTTTCTTATAACTTGTTGAGTTGATTAATTGAGTTTAATTTTTTTTAGCTGATTGCAAATGAGTTAAAATCAGTATCTTTGATTAAACATAATAACTCGTTATCCGTAGTTAAGCTAACATTTGATGTACAACACCAACAACCATATCATCCAAATCTATGGTTGGAGCTCACATGCAATTTTATAATAGCCAACTTGGCTCTTTGTAAACAGTAAAAATTAAAATAGAATGTAGAATGTGAGCCACTGTAAAAAAAAAAAAAAGGAAGATGCATTTTTTTAACATAACTTCAATTATATTTAAAAAAAACAATCTATGTGGTAAAATTGGTTGGCTCCATCAATAATTTATGATGGTCCACGAGGGGATTCGTTAATAGCATATAATCATCAATATTAAAATATTGACATATTCATTTTAAAATATCTATCTCGTTTCAATTCTTGCTTACATAGTTACATAGGATTAAAGCAGGGACGGTTTCACCACCTATAAACCTCGGAGATTATTTAGAGATTCTCTGTTTTCCTTGAGCGTGGGTTTTCTTTTTTTATTATTAGAGTAATTTATTTTTTCTATTTAAAAGAAAACCTTAAGGAGATAGGATATAACTAGCAAATTAGTTCATATACAATGAAGAGCAGCAAGTAATGAAGGGAGAGCAACGTAGCCACGTAGGTCGGTAGGTGGATAAGAGAGAGGGTTGTATGGAAGAGCGAGAGACATGAAGTATCTTCTGTTTTAATAAATGCATGGAGTATCTCTATCGGTATCAATGTGGAGAACAACATCCAACCTAACCAAATGCTAGTTAATAAATATTTAGATTAATTTGTAAATACGTTATTCTGATAAGAGATTAAGTTGTTAAAAATAAAATATTATTTAACAGAAAAGTTGTGACTTCTAAAATTTTAATTAAACTCAAAATATTTATTCGACTTGAATCTAAATTACGACATAATAGATCGAATATAATGTGGTACATACTTTAATTAACAATAACGCCCAACCATGTAGGACAGCTTTACGTGTCATCAATGTCGACCATCTCCAACACCTATTATTTCCATTTTATGATTTTGGAGGAAACACTAGTATCTTCACATTTGCCTCAGGAGTTGCTGGTATAAAATATATAGACACCCACAATAAAATTATATGTATATATATATATATATATTTACAATTGGTTTCTGATTATGTTCTAGTCTGATTAGAATTTATGTATACGTGCCGGACAATTTCGATCCACTGTGGTCAATGCAAATAAAAGTTGGCAAAAGTTCAAATAAAAATTGATTTAAAATTCAGATTTTGGAGAAATAAAAATTATTTATATTTTTTTAGGATATAATCGATTCGAGATCGACAAGGAGTAGTTAAGAAATTAAAGTTCCAACCAACATTTTAAATTACAATTTGAGTGGTCTACCAAGTACACACTCCGACAAACACATGGTCTAAACAAGCGACATACTATATAGCTAGGATTAATTCAATATTGATTAATTAGTTTGTTTTTTTTTTCACTTTTATTACCGAGCATTACGTCATCCAATTATATGGCAATACGATCAGTACACTGCATAATCCAGATACTAAATATATAATGAACTACTTGCTAAAATATATCACGCCCGATGTAAAACATTTTCTCTGACTACTCTAAATCGTCGTACTATTAAATTTTGACGGAAGAGGTTTACTTCACTCATTTGTGGATTAACTGGTAAATTGGGTCCGACTAGATGTAATAAACAAAACTAGTAGGTCAAATATAACCCAATTCAATATTTTGAAGAAAAAAAAGAGCAAGAGTGTTGACAAGTGAAACTTTATTATTTAAATAGTAATTGATAGGTGGTACGTCAATGTCCGTACGGCTACGGGTAGTGTTCCTCAATTAGTCAAGATCCGTACGGCGATTGCTCTAACCGATTTAAACAATCAAGATATTTTGGTAATTCGGCCTAACACGCAATTTGACTATCATGAGTAAGACACAACTATACAAACCCATACGTTAGCATGTAACTGAACCTCGTCGGTAGTTAAAAATATATGACGAAAAAAAAAATATATAAAATGATAATTACTTCTGTCTCGTCTCTTAAAAATCCATAAATTAGAATCTAGTTCTTTACAAAAATAACAAAACTGTGTTTGAAACAAAAATAAAGTCTAACATCCTTTTAAACCAACCCACTTAAATTATTTTAAGAAAAAAAAAACGACGCAACCAGCCGGCCTATTAATGACCGACGTGACAACTTCTCGCTATTTCATATTAATAATGTGATTATGATAAGGATATGCTGATGCGATTTGCTTTAAGGCTTATCATTTTGGACTACTGCTACTATTATTGTTTTATAATTTTCCGAAACATCAACATATTTAGTTCAACACATATTTAAAGTAATATTCGAATTAGTCGAACCCGAAGAATACAGTGGGGATATTGACTATGATGGGGAAGGCATTAGGGTTTTGACTACTCCCACTTTGGATCTTGGCAAAATCGTGGCCTGCATTCACGGTACAGTTTTATGTTCGATTGGGTATTTTCCCATTTAGTTAAGATAAGATCAGGACGTAGTTTGGAATTCTAGGGATTGTTGGGGATTTAGGGGCTCAGGATTTTGAGCTTGTTGAGTCCTTCATGGATGGATGGATTCTAATTGATTATTGGAGGAGGAGGCGGATGA
Source organism: Hypericum perforatum (assembly GCA_012979155.1). Classification (NCBI taxonomy): domain Eukaryota; kingdom Viridiplantae; phylum Streptophyta; class Magnoliopsida; order Malpighiales; family Hypericaceae; genus Hypericum; species Hypericum perforatum. Next base: position 636 of record SOPF01026519.1, on the reverse strand, counting down.
TGAGGAGCCTCCAAGGGCCTTGTTGAGGGAGGTGTGGTCGGAATAACGGAGTTGAGTTTGGTTGGGTCCGGTTGGGTTAGATTTAAAAGAAGGGAATAATGGTCTTAAAAATTTATGTTAACTGCTGACATCAACGTGTGACCCACTAGTGATTAAACGTCTATATTATTTTGCATAGTATGGACTGAAAAAATAGTTTTGAAACATTAAGAAATAAAACGGTTGAATCCCCAAAGTACAATGACCTTAGTCTAATTTTCTCTAAAAATAAATATAAAGCGGGGTTCAAAATACAATTACATGCACAATGTCGACGCTCCACCCTCGGAAAAGGAGGGACATAGTGTAATAAGGCCAACAGACCATGTGTTCGTTTTCTCTAGAAAAAACTATTAAGAAACATTTATAAAACAATGGATAATTATATTTTTACATTTATAAATAAAATTATTAATTTTATACTAAACAATGTAGTATTCTCAACTAATTTTAAAAACCAATTAAAAACACGATGAAAGCACATCACATGCGGTGTCATAGATAGTTGCTTAACGTTAGATCCAATTATAGGTGCTGTCTGCTGATGTTTGTGCACTTCAAGCAGATTAATAGCCCCGAAAAAACAATGGCATTAAC
>SOPF01026517.1:59415-97464 GCA_012979155.1 Hypericum perforatum | reverse complement strand
ACTTCCTCTATCCTTGTTTTGCAAGTTAAGATCAATTTTCCCAAGCACATCAGTCAGGATAGACTGTTGAATATGTGCTAATCCATGTTTGGTTGTGTTATCTCGAACATCAGCAAAAAAGCTGGCGCTTTCAAACTGTTGTGCAACCAAGTTATAAACAGCTTTGGCAATTGTAGTTTTCCCAACACCACCAGTTCCATAGATTCCAACCATAGAGACATCCACATCATTTTTTCCGATACACAGAAGAGAGAGAACTTGAGATTTTCGAGATTCCAAACCAACTACTTCCTCTGGAAGGCGCAACAGAGAGCGGTCTCCCAAATTGCTGGATATCTTTTGGATGATCTTGTCTATAAATTCGGCTTCTGACCTAGTAATTTAAAAAAGAAATGCATGATTTACAATTCGGAACCTTAAAGTAGACATAAACTCTAATGTTTCAAAATGGTTCCAAAATCTATGGATAAGCAATATGAAATACTTCGTTTAGAGTCTGCCACCTAGCTCTATTTGATATGTTCTAGTTAATTATAAGAGTTTGTTTGAACTAATTTAGCTGGTTATTAGAATTAATAAAAAAGAGTTTAGTTGGACTCTTTTATCTAGTTAGATAAGTATTAGGATTTTGAAGTTTCAATAGGAGTTGAACTCTTTGAATTCTTTATAAGATGATTATTTGGGATATTAAAGTTTGATAGTTGAAACTAGAATTTTTAAAGTTTGGTTCTGTATGCCTATTGAGCTGTAATACTATGCTAGATTAAGTTCAAACCGTAGATCAATAAGAAAAATTAATTTGTTGATCTAACGACCAACACAAATAAAGAGCATTTTTGTCTTTTGGGGAAAAAGAAAGAAGAGAAAGAGAGAGGGGTTACGAGGAAGGAGAAGGAAGAAGAAGAAAGAAGAAGGAAGGAGAGCTCAGTGATCCATCGTACCTTGAGAACCCCTCCGGCGAGGACCATATCGACGACGGCAACCCAGACTTTCTCTTTCCTTAGATTATGAAAATGGAACTCCATCGGGATTTCAGAATTATTGTTTAGATGTCGTTGTTCTCTCTATGACTTTGCTAGTGATGAATTTGTTGTTTGTCAATAACTGAGTGGTTAATTTCGTTTATAGTTTGGCCAGACTATTCAAAAGTTTTTCTAATTATATTCAAAAAAAAATTTTAGTTATATTTTATGATTTTCTAGTTTATTTAATGGTTCATCGTTCTCTTATGATGACAATGGATTAATCAGATTGATTCAATAGTTTGGTGTATTTGATTCAATAATTTTATCTAATTGATACAATAGTTTGACATAATTAATTCGATACATAATTAATTCAATGATTTGATTCGATGGGCATGTCTGATTTAATGGTTTAGTCTCTTTGATCTAATATTTTTGTCTGTTTGATTCAATAGTTTATTTTATTTATTTAATAGTTTGGTATATTTGATTCAATGGTTTGATTTATTTGATTTAATAGTTTGATCTATTTTATTTAATAGTTTTATTTATTTAATAGAATATTTCAGTATGTTTGATTCAATTGTTTGGTCTATTTTATTCAATAGTTTATTCTATTTTATTTAATAATTTTGTGTATTTGATTTAATGATTTTATCTAATTGATACAATAGTTTGATATCATTAATTCAATGGTATGACTAATTTAATAGTTTAATCTTTTGATTCAATAGTTTGGTTTATTTGATTCAATAGTTTGGTCTATTCGATTCAATAGTTTGGTCTATTTATTTAATATTTTGGTATATTTGATTCGATAGTTTAGGTTATTTGATTCAATAGTTTGTTCTGTTTTCTTCAATAGTTTTGTTTGTTTAATTCAATAGTTTGGTATGTTTGATTCTGTTAATTAGTATGTTTTATTAAATAGTTTATTACATTTTATTCAATAGTTTAGTATCTTCAATGAAAAATATCTAATAAGTTACAAACAAATATTATCAAATTAATTATTTAACATGTTATACTATCGAATATAACCGGACAAACTATCCAAAATAAATGGGAAAACTATTTGATATAATTGAATAAATTGTTAAATATAATTAGCCAAATGATTTGATATAACCAACCAAAGTAAACCATTGAATATAATTGGATAAATTATCGAATAATATGGGCAAATTATCAAAACAATTGTCGAAATATAGACGCTGAAGTTTGGACACTAGCGCTGCTACAAGGATGCCGAGGTGAGTGGAGTTCTGGAGCGACACCATCGTGGATCGACGAAGGAGAAAATCGCCCGAATCGTCATAATCGTCCTTCTGCGATGTAGTGGGTCTCCGGACAGCCAGTCTCCAATATTGGCATGTCTTGGTGCGGCGGGTTTTCGAGCTCTTCTTCCTCCTTCTCCTCGTACTCCTTTTTTTTCTCTCTCTTTCTTCCTTTTTTAATTTGATTGATTTTTTTAACTAAATGATTATAATATCCTTGCCTATAAAATTACCGTACTATACTGTATAAGGTAATAAAAGTACCACATCTGAACCCGATTTTTATTAAACTACTTGTCGCTTTTGGGTATTTTAAAAATCACGAGAAGGAAACTTTCATCGCAATTAAAACATAAGAGAAGTGAATAAAAACTCACTCTTTTGTGTAAGATTCACCAGACAAGTTAGCTACTTTTCGCAAAGCAGACCTCCATTTCTCTACTTTCTCAATGTTCTCCTTGTATCTCTTCTCATGTTTGGCCATGGAATCCCCAAAACTGCCAGTTTGGTGTCTTACTTCCGATGGATCCACTTCATAAAAGACGGGCAAGACCACTTGTTTTGTTAGTTTCCTGCATTCAAGGATTTTGACAAGTTCATCAAGGCACCAGGTGGAGGATGCATAGTTTTTGGACAACACAATGATTGAGATCCTTGAATCTTCGATCGCGCTAAGGAGAGCAGGTCGGATTTTGTCCCCTTTCGGGAGCTCCTCTTCGTCTCTGAAGGTATTGATCCCAGCTCTACAAAGTGCGTGATACAAATGATCAGCGAACTTAAAGCGGGTATCTCCACCACGGAAGCTCAGGAAAACGTGGTACTTCCATTCATGATTACTGAGAGACATGGAACAAGAAACACTCCTTGGAAGTCAGATTCTTGATCATTAGAATATCCGAACTAAGATGTAATAAATGGCAAGAAATATCTATAATGAATGATAAAGGGGTAACTGATATTAGGCAGGCATAAACAGGGGATACCCAAAAAAGAAGACGAGTGCAGCGAATTATATTACCCGAACTCGTCTCGAGGGACTTCAACACTATGCCTCCGCGAGTTGGCTTGTTCCATTGCCCAGATCGGTGTTTTCCTTTGTTTTTTTTTAAGGTAGGTGTTTTCACGAGGCACCAAGAACGTTATATCACTTTGGAATCGGCCTGCACTTCGTAGCCGGAAGAATGAACAGACTAATGAATTTTCTAAGCATTGACTTGGAAGTTTCGGGGAAGAGGCATGCGAGACTTGTTTTCATATGGATGGCGACAAGAAACTCTACCACCCTGTTTGAAAAATAATCCTGAATATAGTCAAACATTATTTAGATATGATTTATTTCTTATAAGTAAAATCCGAACTCAAAAATGTTTTTAAGCAAAAAACACAAACATCAGAATCAACACTATTAATCCTTACTGTTGAGCTTTTTCCTCATTTCGAGCTGTCATATTCTATTTCAGAGAGTTATTTTTCTAATAATATTTTTTTATTTGTGAAATTTGAATCCAATATTTTTATAAAGTTTATTTGGGATTATTGTTTGAAAATAATTCAAGGAATAGTATGCTTTATGACACGAGGCGACTTGGAGTCAACTACGCTCATCGTACGTTTTAATAAGTTTAATGAATAGGACGGGTAATAAATAATTGTTTCTAAATATAGTTCTTCAGTATGCAAATAATATAGAATATAAAAATTTAATAAAAATAATAGAAGGGGAATTAGAATAGTCCACTTTTTCAGATGAGAAAAAATATGAATCGAAAATTCTAGGTGACGACGAAACCAGAAGAAACAGCCAATCCAGAAAGACTTGGAGCACAGACTTCATCTCCCTATTTGTGGCTAGCCGTGTGATAAGGTAACCACTATGCCTCCGCAAGTTGGCTGTTTCCACCATTGCCCAAATTGGCGTTTTCCTTTGTTTCCATTGCCCAAATTGGCGTTTTCCTTTGTTTTTCCATTGCCCAAATTGGCGTTTTCCTTTGTTTTTCCACAGATTGTATGTTTTCACGGAATGAAACGACTGATGAATTTTCTGAGCATTGACTTCGAAGTTTCATGGAAGATGCCTGCGAGACTTGTTTTCATATGGATCGAGACAAGAAACTAAACTACCCCGTTATAATAATAAAAAATTGAATATCGTCCGACCATATTTAAATATTATTCTTCTAAAAGATATTATTCGAACTCAAAATTTGGGAAAAAAAATACGAACAACTTAACCAATCCTATTAATCCTTTAAAAAATGATTGATGTCCGGAAAAATAAAAAAATGCAAACGAATAGCGTTAAGCAAAGGATAATATCTTAACTTTAAACGAGAAGTTTACCGCCGTACCGAGCTTTTTTCTCATTCCGCGTCAGTTCCGGGAGGCTTCTCGGGAATCGCTCACTTTTTTATGGGTAAATTCTAATTTATCAATAATGTTATCTCTAAGATGTTTAAGTCGAAGAATTGTATGTCAACCACTTCGCAACTGAATTGTATCTCAATCATACTACCAGAAATAACCTTAGCCTTCGTGAACTGGATCGTGCAGCTACAGTCCCCCAATGCCAAGGGTCAAAATGACCAGTTGGACCTAACCATAAGAGAGAGCATTCTTCTGTTACCATCCACGCCATAAACAATTCCTGGTTTCACCTGGAATTTTTTGGCTAGGTTCAATTTTATGTAAGACTCAGCCTGTAATCTGGTAGACCTGCTTCCTTCAACCGCCCCGCTAACATTCAAGCCCCAGCCGTTGTCGTCGTCCGAATCATCAAACACATTAATGGCCCATTGCAGGTTCTTCGGACGCGAAGTCTTCATCTGAATCCAGGCAGCAATTCTGGTGTCTAGATCCAATGGCGACTCCAGCTTCAAGGCAATGGATCCATCGGAGAACGCTCTTCGGGTGCTTGTATCCACTGGGGCAACTGATGGTTCCATCAAAGTTGTGGAAGCATAGTGCCTTAAAAAACCAACCGGAATGGCAAGGTACCCAAACCTCATATGGCCGGAGGAAGGTTTAGCTACTTGATGGGTACCTAAAATTGAGAGTTCCAGACCTGCTGGGAGTTTATAAGCAATCTGGCCGAAAGAGCTTAGTGCATGCCCAATGCCACCATCACGGAGCAGTCTCCCAAGTCCAGAGATAGACTGTCCAACAGAAGCAACTATGTTTGACTTTCTCACAGTGATCCCAACTGCAGTGCCGACCTGCTCATTTAACAGAGGTGGTCCGCAGGCTGAGAGATCAGTTAATCCCCTTGTCTGCCAAATGCAAGAAAAGAAGCAGTGATGTGAGGAACAAAAAAATAAATAAATAACGGCTTCAAATAATTATTTTCTTGAAGTATACTAACCTGATGGTAAGAATATGTAGGGCTTTCAAGATCCTTGAATTGAGCTCCTAAAGGGCTCACGACAGCAGAGATGCAATCACTGAAATTAGCCACATATAAAACCTTGGCTAGGGACAAAGCAGTTCCGATATCACCATCATGCTGTGTTCCCTTTTGACTACCCACAAGCTCTGCAACGAGAGCATCTCTTTCCCTGATTGTTGCTTCAAAAGTGAACCGCGAATTGATTCCAGGATCAATCCCTGCTCGACCAACAGCATCATGATGATTCTGATCAACATCACCCATCATCAACAAGGCTCCAACGGCGTCAACTTCTCCTCTCAACCGTGTGCCGGATCCTTGGAATGGATTTCCCTGTGAAGATTTGTGGTAGGAAAGCAAACGCTCCACCTTGTCCTGTCTGTCTCTCAGCTTCATCAGATCAGAAAACGCTTCTCGTTGCAATCTCTTGAGGATCTCAATCTGAAATATTAGCAAGAACCAACCAAGTCACACCATCAAAGGGCAATTCCCTCGGTAAACAACACGACATTCCCACAATAATCACATGGTTCGACTCCAACTTAAATTACCAGCAATCAGAAATCATATGCTCATAATCAAGAATCAACACCCGGGAATAACGAACTTTGTGACTAAAGTAAACTTCAGTTGGCCCGAGGACCTGGACATCTAAGCAAAAACCCTAATCGCGTAAACTTCCACTGAAATGTTCGACATGAATCAGCATTCTGTGAAATAATCTAAAGCTCGAAAAAGCAAAATCATTCTAGTCACGCATTTTAACAAACAGCTGGCGTGCATAGATTTAACTAAGCATTTTCTAAGTAAATGAGAAGGAGAGGTACATTATGAGAGAGAGTGGAGTAAAGGGAATTACGGGATTCCGGCGCTGGTCGGTACGGCGGCGGAGGAAATCCTGACCGGATTTTGCAGCACATTTGATTCGGTCGACAACCGTCGCCACCGCCTCCATTCTCTCACTTACTTGATCAAAATTCACGCCGGAAGCGAATGTGGAGGCTATTAATTGGAAGTCCTCACGCGCCCATAGTCTACTTCGTCTTTTCCGGCGCGTGACTCTGTACTTTGCTCTGTGTTTTTTTTAAACAGGATTTTCCCTTGCCTTCGTTCGTTCGGGACAAAAGTGTTTTTATTTTCCTCCGGAAGAAATATACGCCGAAACTATTTGGTTTATACCACATTTTGTCTTCACAATTTTTTATATATATTATTAATTTTTGTTTATTAAAATATGGTGTTAACTATTTTAGATACCAACCATATAAGATCATTAATTAATTTGAATTCTATGTAATTAGAAATTAGGATACATGTGTTTTTCTGATCACACTTATTAAATTCAAGTCATAATAACAGCTTATAAACTGTTTGGAATAACCTTTTAATTTTGTCTGTGCGATTATATTCCATACTAAATTAATTCTTACAATATTAATATGCAATAAAATGTTACATTGGGCTCCAACCATGAAAAAATAACTGGGCAGACACAGTAGACGGGAAGAAAATAATGGAATAGAGTAATTTGTTAAAAAAAGAGGCTTCTCGCGTATTTGTTGAGCACCCCATTCGTAAGAATCTTGTACGCTCTCTCTGTTGGATGGAAGGCGTCCCAGAACACATACTCTGTCACATTTCCACACGTGAAAGGATTATATTGGTTGCAAAATACCGACACCTCTAAATTCCCAGTACCGCAACAACCTCTCTTCACGATCTCGAATCCTGAAAATCCAACGAACAACTCGGTAAATTGTGCGATACGTGGTTACGAGCACTAACATAGGACGTACCGTATTTTGTGGGGTTGTTGATGAGCTCTAGAATAGGCGTGTAGATATCTACGTACGCGATCCTACTATCGTTTGTCTGAATACTAATGGAGTTGGTCACGGCGGCCAATTTGGTGTTGAAGAGCTGCGAGGCTTCGTTGTATTCCTCTTTGCAATCTCTATTTATACCACCGGCGATGAGTCTTTGCGATGGAAGACACCCCAGCGGCGGTGCACCAAATACACCAATTATCTTTGCACCAAGTCCATGAAGCTCCTTCATTTGATAAATCTCGACATATTTGTAAGTATACTATACGAAACTAAACAACGGTGTTAAATATTTGTTACGAGAGTTATACCTTTACGAAGTCCGAAGCTGAATTGGCCAAGGCAGTGGTGTAAGAGTTGATATCATACTGAACTTCTCTGATACGAGAGTCGAAGTACGTAGTAGCGATGTCGTTACTACTCTGTACAACTACAAAAAAGGTTTTCCGAAGCCTCTTCATTGCCCCTTCTTCCCCAAGGATCGCTTTGAGCTTCTCTTTGTACTCTTTGAATTGGTTCAATTGCTCGTCAAGAGATATTACCGCCTATTCTTACATAACCGAAACACGTGACGAATAGAAAAATGCGTTGTGGTCTAATTCGTTGTGTGTATATATAAGAGGAAATTATGGAAATTCAGACATATTACCGCGATCTTTGACGTCAATGGGTCGTAGCCGGAGCCACCGGAAGCAAAGTTAACGCCGGTGACAAGATCGTTGGTTTTCAGATTCGGGTCCTTGTATGCAGGCAACAGCTCTTTGATTCCCAACTCCTCCGCTGAAATTTAGTCAACTACTCACTCAATTCGGTCTAATATATATTCGTAAACACATACCGTGGGAGCCATACGATAGCTAATTATAAAAATACAAACAACACAGATAAAATAGAGGGAGAAAAGCACCAAGTTTCTACTTGAAAGCCGCCTCTGGGCTTATTATAATTTTTCAAGAAAAAAATAACTCATTCAAAATGCACAAAAAACTTAATTTACAATCACATGATGAAAATCCCCCATCTACCGATGCGTTCAAAATTGTAAAACGAACCAAATCAAGTTGTTGTGTGCAAATCAATAAAAAGAGGGTCAGAAGAGTCAATCATGAACATGCACGCTCGCCCACTGAGCTAGGCAGCATTTGCTCCTCAACTACTAGAACTTGTTGTCCTACGTGTTATGCTATTTTTTCAAACCTTAATCTGCACGTAATCTGCACAGTATATCATTAATAATTTGAGGATAAATTAATTAATTGATATTTAACGAAAGTACCTATGAAATCAGGGGAACCTTTCCGTTGGAAAATCTTCCAGTAGGCTTGCCACCCTCAAAATCCCGGCCATAAGACCATCCGCAGCGGGTGGTTCCCGCGCCCCGGGCGTGCCACGTGGCAGCCCGTGATTGGGCGTGGGTCTGTGCTCGGGGCGCCCCTACTGTCATTTCGGGTGTCTTCACCAGCCGCTCAAACTCAAAAGCTCGAGCATCCTTCAAACTCTCTGGCTGAAACCGATCTAGCAATGCCTTGGTAAACTCTTCCCACATCCAAGCATATGATCCCTCATTTTGGAACCATATTCCAGCCTCGCCAACCAACTGAAATGAGGCAAGTTCTACCATTCTCACCCCATTACATCTCAGGATTCTCTTCCTCTTCTCCATCTCATCGATGAAGACTTGAGGATCACCCTTCATACCAGTAAAGGTTGGTGGCTTTAACCTTAGAAACTCTCCCAAAGAGTCATCCTTAGCAGCCAATAGCACATTCTGCTCAATCTGGACTTGCTGAGTCGCAATGAATTTCTCCATTGCCAACATCACTCGATCTATGCTATTGCTACTTTGCCCTTCTAGCACCGGCACAAGCATATTAGCGACAGGCAAAGGGATCTCATTCCTCACAACACCACTCCCAGTTGCGACTCCAACTAGTGGCACATTTTCACACGCAACTTCCTCTCCCCGTACTTGGGAGTTCTCACCATTCCCTTTTGCCAATTCAGAATCGCTATGTGTACTCGTCATATCCTCCTATACCAACGAGTCAGAATTAGACACGCTAAGGCTGACACACAAAAGAGGACAAAGACATGACAAATCCTATGCTCCATTATACACAACACATAATTCAAACTCAACTTAAGTTTGTCAGATTTAGAGCTTTGAAAACTTATAGCTCTGATAACTCAAAGCTTAGATAACCATATAGCTCTGCTAACCTAGAGCTCTGATACCAACTCTGTCACGACCCAAATCTGGGCCACTGACATGGCGCTGGATCACGCTCTCCAAACCAAAGAGCCATGGTCCAACCAGCCTCATACGAACATACATATTTAAATGCGGAAGCGTAATGATCATATATATACAAATATACATATTCATAGTCCTAAGTTTAGTTCTACAAATACATATAATGGAGTGACCTAAATTACACAAGTACTGAATCATCTGATGACTTCAAATAATCCGATCCCTAGCCTTGATTACTTGTGGAGGGAGGGGGTAAGTATTTTTGAAATACTTAGTATAAAATATTGAAGTATACACATATTTAACAAACCTCCACAGACATACTCTTATCATATTGTACAAAGACATAGCCAATTGATAATAATAATAACCAAATATTACACCTCACGAAAGGTCATTCGTAACCATGTAACAAAACTTCAGACAAAGACGAACATACTTAGCTCAACATAAGTTGAGCTCAGAACTATCCTAACTAATTTCGGTGTCACGGACAGAACACTCCCCTATTCAACTCAACCATCACCCGTAGGTTTCCATAACATATAACTTATAATGAGACATATCATAATCATTCATACTGACCAAGATTAGTTGATCACGTATGCAAACATATATTAAACGTCGCACATAGCATTATAAAAGTGAATAGCCGAATTACCAAGATCATATCGTAACATTCGTATCATAGCCCATCACATCATATTCTTATCGTACAAGGGTACATTAATGTGTCACACCAATTAAATGAGCACAAATACGCTCCTCGTAGTCTATTGAGCATAAATATACCCACATATAGCCGAATCACGCAGACTTCGGTAGAGCTCAGATACCCGAATCACGCAGAGTTCGGTGGAGCTCAAATATATAGTAAACATAGCCGAATCACGCAGACTTCGGTGGAGCTTAGATACCCGAATCACGCAGAGTTCGGTGGAGCTCAAATACTTACTCTAATCATAGATACCAACGTGTATCTCATATCACACACTTCCAAGCAAATAACCAATTCCATACACAATCCAAAGAAACATCAAGAGATGCTTATCAAAGATCCAAATGCATTCAAACATCCAGCCAACTCAAATATAAGTACGTCATACCATCGCAAACATAAATCACTCGATATCTCACAAAAGATTCATAATTATACAAACTGGCCAAGACTGGTTGATCGTGTATGATATCTCATACCAATTATTCGTTATATCACATTCATACCCATATTTATCGAATTCGCATATATTCCAAATGATTGTCAAACATATCAATTCACAACTTATATCGCATATCATATATGGTCACACAATCGCCAAAGACGAATCATCAAGGAAATCGTCCAATGTCACTTAGACATCGGTAATAACGTATATTCTCATCACATCATATCTTTTATATCAACCCACTTAAAGTTAAGAGACAATGATTCAAATGGATAAACTCACCACATTGTATCTTATTATATCAAATCATATAACAAACCCCCTCACCTTACACCAAATAGCGCAAGTCACCAAAGGAGTTCCGTGCTACTCTTCACGTCTCTTGATCCTCGATTTTTCCAAATATTGATAAACTAATCAAGATAATAACTCTCTATCAATCATCAACCTCTCAAATACAAAGAATATGGGAGAATCATTACAAAAGTCCACAAATATCAGATTCATACACAAGTCTCCAAATATAAACAAAAGTCCTTAAATCTCATCATCAATGACTAGTTCAACATCCATGATCATCAATCCTCCTCATAATATCAACCAAACCTTAACAACAACACATGCTCTTCACCAAGGTTTTAACTTAAGGTTTTCCAAAATATACACAATAGTTCTCTAATCCTAATTTTAACATAGATCAACACTTACAACCACTATATCATCCATTTCAACCATCAAAATTCTCAAACTCCAAATCATCCAAAATCACAAGGTACTCAAATCCTTACAAGCTTACACCTAATTCAAGGTATTGAATAGATCTACACTTAATTTCAATAAACCATAAACTAGAAATCACTTACCAAACCACAAATCAAAGAAATCTTCTTTCTCTTTCTTCTCTTCTTCTTCTCCTCCTCTCTCTCTCTCTCCCTTTTTCAGATGGATGAGCACAAATAACCCACTCATAAAGCCTCCCCTAGATATTTTACAAACTTTCCATAAATGGAAAGTTTATCCTCAAACTTATTCCACTTTGGTCCTCAATCTTTTCAAGTCATCCCATCACATAAATCCATAATTGTCCAAACTCTAAACTACAAAGTTGTAGTTCTCGATGTTACGAACTCACTCGAATTTGAATCACCTAAATCGGAGAACGTATGAGAAAGTTATGGATACAAATGCACAACCAAAAGAAGTCTGCAGAGGAGCAGCGACCACTGCATTTGTAGTGGTCGCTAGAGGAAGGGGGCCAAAAATAGAGAAAGCTCGGCCCTCCCGGGAGCCACATTTGTAGCGATCACTACATGTTACGAACAGAGTGTGTAGTGACCACTACATATGTAGTGGGCGCTACACCAACCAGAAATACAGACTTTTCCACCGAAATTAGCTCGTAACTCAAAGACAGAAGGTCCAAATTACAAAACTCAAAACACGAAAGTCGTAGACTAACGTGTTATGAACCTACCCAATTTGAAATCATCCAGATCGGAGTTCACACGAAAAAGTTATATCTATTCCTCCAAAAGACAAAGAATTAGTTAAATGGTTCAAGAACCGACCGAAACAAACAAATTACAAGATCAGACTCAACGGTCACATCAAAAACTAAATTCACGAGGATCATAACAAAAATAACCAAAAGTTGGACCGAATGGTCTCGACCAAGACATAATTTACGAGGGTCGTAATAGAGTCACTTGGCTTTTTGGAAGGAAGGGTGTAGAGAGGCATTCTCCCTTTCGGAAGGAAGGTGCGAAGAGTCACTTGGCTTTTCGAAAAGAGTGGTGTAGAGAGGCACTTTCCTTTTCGGAAAGAAGAAGGTAGAGAGGCACCTTCCCTTTCAGAAGAAAGGGGGTATAAAGACCCATTTGCCTTTTCGGAGGCCTTGTCCTTCGAAGGAAGAAGTGCAACAGACAGGCAAGGTGATAAGAGATCGGGCGCAGTCGGTCTTCTAAGAGAGGAGATGATAAAGTCGGGTTCCGAGTAAATCGAAAGGGATAATTCCTAGTGAATTGAAGATAACTACTCCGTGCAGGTAAGGATGAGCATCTACGAAGATAAGCGTAAGAAGAGTCCAAATGCAAGGAGGAGACGGAGTCCTAGTGCAAGGAGGACATGGAGTTTTTCGCCTATATAAGGAGCGCTCGAGGCCGACAGAAGGGATCCAATAATCAACCACACAAAATCTTCACAAAAGCTCAAAGCTTCTATTTTAGTTCTTAAGCCAGGCATTAGCGCTTGGTTAGGAGGTCGGGCATTAGAGCCTGATAGTTGGCCGGGCATTGGAGCCTGGTTAGGAAGCTTAGTTAGGTGAGGGTAGTGGTGATCATTCGATCACGTTTGTTTCCGTTGGGCGCCGACCTTGAGACGAGCCTTCAAGCCGTCAAGAGATCGTCATTGACACCTTGTTACTTTTTCCCCACAACAGTTTTTTGGCACGCTCGGTGGGACTAGGAGGACGTCTAGAGAAGGAGGCGAAGCTGTTCCAGCAAGATGACCAAGAACAACACACCACCCTCTTCTCAACACCTCGTTGAGAAGAATACGACCAAGGCGGCTCTTCCTAGAGAGCCGAGATACCCAACCAATATGGCACCCCCAAGGGAGCCAGCCATACCTGCTGATGCTCAAATGGACATAGGAAGGAACATCATATCGGCCCTTTTTAAGGAGCCAGACCAAACGGCTCTCTCTAAAGAGCCGACCGATGCAGTTTTTCTCAAAAAATTGGCTGATCCCACCTCTAGTGAAGAATCAGCCACCGAAGACATTGATACCTTGGGAGTGCAAGATGCATTTGCTCAGATGAGGCAAATAATGGAGCAAGTGATGGAACGAATCATGGCAGAGCAGAAGGCAATGTCCGCTCAGATGGAGCAAATAGCGACTGCGATAGCACGTGGAGAGCAAAAACATGGTGAAACCCATCGGTGGCTAAGCAACCAGGTAGTTGCCCAGATTAATGAGGTCAGAGATCATGTTAAAGAGATGGACCAGAAGGCCACAGAGGAAAGCCAACGTCAGGCTCAAAAACTCTTCGATCAGGCCGAGTCTTCTAGGAGACCACTCAACAAGGACAAAGGGGTATGTACACCACTACCACTTCCTACCGATTTCACCTTTGATCAGACCCAAGGCCTATCCTTGGCTATGTTTGTAGCCCCAATCGCAATGGTAGGCCTGAGGAAAGATAAAGAAGTAGACAAGCAAGCCCAGAGCAGGTCGCTCATAGAAGACCTTCGTGAGTTACTTCAGAAGAAGAGGACTAAAGACACCCTTAGGACGAAGCGACCAGAGGATCTGAGGGAGATGTTAAAAGAGAAGGAAACCTCCAAAGCATTGCAAGAGGCTCCTGGAGGCTCAGAGGAGACACCCGGGGGGCAGAAGACCCCTTCCAGATCACCTAGACACTCAACTGAGGGCAGATGGAGGTCTCACCCCCACATTAAGGTTGACCTCCAACAAGACACAAAACAAAGCATTTTCGGACGACTAGGAGAGAAGAGATCCTCGTCTAAACTCGGGGGGCAAGAGGTCGTTAAAGATCTAAAGAAGATACCCGGGGGGCAGAGTAGGTATCCAATGCCTCATTGGTATCCTATAAAAAGTAGATGGAGGTCTCACCCCCATGTCAAGACTGACCTTCAAGAAGACACAAATACGAGGCAAAGTGTTTTCAACCAGTTAGGAGAAAAGAGATACTTGCCAAAACCTTTCCCATTAGAGATACTCACAAAGACTCAAAAACAACGTCTAAAAAGAAAGGTCAAAGTGCAAAGGCAGATCACGAAAGACCTTGAGAGATTGCTAGAAGACCACAAGGCTAGACTCCGAGAGCAAGAAGCTCTTCTGACCTTGCCCGTACTGCGATATAACATGACTATCAAGCGAGGTCCGTAAATCCAAGGTGATGTCCTAGACTTTGGTAAGGACAAGATGTTAAGACCAGGTAATAGAAGGGCACCAGACAAGCGGCTAGATAAAGGAAGGCCTCCTACAAGAGAGAATCAGCACAAAGGCTCAGACGAGAGAGGTCCTCTTAGAAGGGAGGATCAACACATAGATCTGAAGAATCTGAGCACAAAAAGGTGGATACCTAAGAATAGGGCCAAGGGCCTTTCTAAAGATAAACCTACTGAAGAACCACCTCTTGAAGAACCACCACTTGAGAAGGGCAAGAAGAAGGTAGTTATAAGCTGTACACTTGATATGGGAGCTTCTGAGAAGCTGAGGCTACCCACCTTCTCTGAGACAGCCGAGGAAGATAAGAGAAGTCTATCTAGCTTAGATGAGGAAGACAAGCTAGACTTATATGGTACTCCTCTCAGTGAAGAAGTATTTATGAAGATGAAGGTGAGGGCATGCATGGAAGAAGACCAAAAGAATGAAAAGTTGACACTCGATGATAGTATGAGTAGAGACAACTTGAGCAAAGAGGAACAAGACCTGAAGATAGTAGCTGCAGACGAGAACGCATTTTAGGTAGCTACCAACTATGTGGAGGCAGCCTTCTATGACAGGTCTATCATACCAACTACCCTCGCAAGGTGCAATGAGGGAGAACAAGTTGTTGGCTATGCGAGCTCAGTCAAACGAGGGATCTCCTTACCTGGTCTACCCTCAGAGGTCATACCCAAAAGGCAAGCCCTTAGGCTTACCTTTTGAGACTAAAGAAAGAGAAGAAGAACAGACAAGGTGGTCGGAGGTCTACACCTTGTCGCAGTATGAAACGGCCGAATTTGTCTTTGAAGACGACGGCCAAGACCCCATGGAGGCACTGAAGATGAACAACCTTCATCCAGCCCCAAGCAAATTAGATGATGCTAAGGCCGAAGTGAAGGATCTCTTGAAAGAGATATTACTCTGTTCAGAGAAGGGAAGCCAGCCTATATTCAACCATAATTGACCTAATCATTCTAAATAGGTCGACCATGGCCTGAGACTCACTATTATGGCTCGACTGATCTTGGCCTTTGTTTTCGACCCCCATGGCAAGAAGCCTCAAATCCTTGATAAGAGCGGCTTCTCGGCCTTTTGACGGGACAAGGTATTAGAGCCTTTGAAAGGCAAAGGGTGTCAACAAATTTCCTAGGGACACCTAGAGCCTCCGAAAGGCAAAGGATGTCAATACCTTGCCTGGCATCACTTAGAGGCTCCGAAGGATAAAAGGTATCAAGACCTTGCCTAACAACACTTAGAGGCTCCGAAAAGCAAAGGGTGTCAGCACCTTACTTAGCTACACCTAGAGGATCCAAAAGGCGAAAGGTGTCAACACCTTGCCTTGTGACACCTAGAACCTTCGAAAGGTGATGGGTATCAATACTTTGCCTAGAGACACTTAAAGGTCCCAAAAGGCAATGGATATCTCCAAGCTCGACATAAGGATCACTATGGATCATTGGCCGACCTCGGCTTTATTACTATGATTGCAAATTGATAGTTGATAAAAGAGTGACAAGGAAGCTAGAGAGTGGTAAAATCTGAAAGTTACATGGTGACCCTTCTCATTCGGGTGATTCGAAATATCACCATGCGGGGGGCATTGTTACAGCCGAAAATAAAAGTTCCCTTTCGAAAGGGTTAAAAAGGATATTTGTCCTCTTTAAAGGAATCCTCGCAGATATTTATCCTCCTTAAAAGAATCCTCGCGGATATTTGCCCTCCTTAAAGGAATCCTCGCGGATATTTGCCCTTCCAAGAGGGATCCCTCCGATAAAGTTTACCCTCCTTGAAGAGACTCTCGCAGATATTTGCCCTTCCAAGAGGGATTTCTCCGATGATGTTTACTCTTGAAAGAACTCGAGAATTCGTCCTCTACAAAGAGGGTAACGCGCGGCCACCCGCTTCAAGGAGGAAGTTGGCCGATTTCTTCCCTTTCGAAAGGAGGGGTGTGAGAACCCTCTTCCCTTTCGGAAGGAGGGGAGTGAGAACCTTCTTCCCTTTCGGAAGGAGGGGTGTGAGAACCCTCTTCCCTTTTGGAAGGAGGGGTATGAAGACCCTCTCCCCTTTCGGAAGGAGGGGTGTGAGAACCCTCTTCCTTTTTGGAAGGAGGGGTGTGAAGACCCTCTTCCCTTTCGAAAGGAGGAGTGTGAAGACCCTCTTCTCTTTCGGAAGGAGGGGTGTGAGAACCCTCTTCCTCTTTCGGAAGGAGGGGTGTGAGACCCTCTTTCTCTTACGGAAAGAGGGTGTGAAGACAAGACCTCCTTTTCCCTTTCAGAAGGGAGTAGAGAGGCATTCTCCTTTTTGGAAGGAGGGGTGCGGAGAGCCACTTCGCCTTTCGGAAGGAAGGGTGTAGAGAGGCATTCTCCCTTTCGGAAGGAAGGGTACGAAGAGTCACTTGACTTTTCGGAAGGAAGGGTGTAGAGAGGCATTCTCCCTTTCGGAAGGAAGGTGCGAAGAGTCACTTGGCTTTTCAAAAAGAGGGGTGTAGAGAGGCACTTTCCTTTTCGGAAAGAAGAAGGTAGAGAGGCACCTTCCCTTTCGGAAGAAAGGGGGTATAAAGACCCATTTGCCTTTTCAGAGGCCTTGCCCTTCGAAGGAAGAAGTGCAACAGACAGGCAAGGTGATAAGAGATCGGGCGCGGTCGGTCTTCTAAGAGAGGAGATGATAAAGTCGGGTTCCGAGTAAATCGAAAGGGATAATTCCTAGTGAATTGAAGATAACTACTCCATGCAGGTAAGGATGAGCATCTACGAAGATAAGCGTAAGAAGAGTCCAAATGCAAGGAGGAGACGGAGTCCTAGTGCGAGGAGGACATAGAGTTTTTCGCCTATATAAGGAGCGCTCGAGGCCGACAGAAGGGATCCAATAATCAACCACACAAAATCTTCACAAAAGCTCAAAGCTTCTATTTTAGTTCTTAAGCCGGGCATTAGCGCTTGGTTAGGAGGTCGGGCATTAGAGCCTGATAGTTGGCCGGGCATTGGAGCCTGGTAAGGAAGCTTAGTAGGTGAGGGTAGTGGTGATCATTCGATCACGTTTGTTTCCGTTGGGCGCCGACCTTGAGACGAGCCTTCAAGCCGTCAAGAGATCGTGCTTGACACCTTGTTACTTTTTCCCTACAACAATCTTCCAACAGATCTTTTCCAAATTGAATTATCTAATTAGGAAATAGTATAATTAATAATAACAAATTATTAATTACTTTCACCTACTTTGCCAGATTGCTCAAGACTTCTCTCCCACCTAAAAGAACCCTAAAGTCAACGAACTAATAAATAATAATAGTAAACTCACAAATAATGTTAACTTCACTTATTTTATAACTAATATTATAAAATTCATAAAAAAGAATTTGTATTAGAGTTTATTATTTTGCTCGTGTATTAAATGACAACTTTATGTAATTAAAAAGTTATCGTATTATAAAATAACTAATTTATGTTACCGATAAGTCACCGATTTTCCAAGAGCAAAGACTTCTTTCCCAATTAAAAGAATCTAAAGTTGTCGATTTTCCAAGAGCAAAGAAGAAGGAACAAAAAAATTTCCATTTATTTGATTCTTGTAAGTAAATTGCTCTTCGTGTTATTTTTTTACCTTTTATTTTTGCTAATTTAGTTATTTTATTGTTTAGTATTCTATAACATTCAAATTCGTTGGTTTCTTTTAGTTGGGAGAGAAGTCTCCAGCAATCTTCGTAGGCAAAGTAGGTTTAAGTAATTAATGATTTGTTATTATTAATTGTATTATTTCTAATTAGATAATTCAATTTGGAAAAGATCTGTTGAAAGATATTATCACAATAATCTCTAACTTAATTTTCATGTTTATCTATCCAATCAAAAATTTAATTAATAAATGTTAATCTACATATCAATAGGAGATTAGTAGATACATACCATTAAAATGCATATTTATTATTTACCAAAAAATGTGCACCTCTCGAGAAAAGGAGGAGGAAAATTTGCTGCATTCATATCAAAAGCAAAAATTTTTTTTTTCCTTGACGGGAAAACAGGGATAGAGACCGGCATCCGAACACATGGATAGACAAGTAAGGAATTGGTAGGATTGAATAAAAAAGATATCGCGTTTCATCTTAAATTAATAGAAATAGTGGGTGTTTCGATATTGAAACCATGAACTCTTGTGTCTTCATAAAAGGGAGAGGTCAATGAGTGAAAACATGATTTAAGATCAAGGTAAAACTCTATGATTCTGGTTCACTACTTCACCTAAAATATAAATTTCAGGATAAATAAACATTGTGTTGTCCAGTCAGACCTCATAATTTGACACGTACGTGATTGAGCGACATAACATGTGAAAATAGATCCGTCGTCTTTAATTTTGGGTACATTAGGTCTCCAACGCTACTGCTTATGATCAGTAAAGATTAAGTACATGTCGTGTTGGCAGAGGCGGAGCTACATGGTAACTAGAAGACACCACTTAATTTTTTTATTTGATAATTTAATATATAATTTAGTATATGAACTCATTAAAAATAAAAAATTAACTCCATTAAAAAATTAATTAACCTATAAATTAGAATTATATATTAAAAAAATTATATATTTTATATATTATCCTCATTGAAAAAAAAAATTATGGTTCCGTCCCTGCGTGTTGGAATGCATTTGAGATTTTATATATTATAGAATATTTTGTTAGTGTCAACGGACATCTTGACTTGTGACATAGACATAAATTAACCTCAAGAATGTCAAATCCATAACATTGTAACTACGAATAATATTTATCTTTGTAAAGATATTATGTTATCTAGTGATCAGAAACACGTCACGTAATTTGAATTTTCTAAGATCTTATGATTCTGTTTTATCTCCAAATTTCAGTATGTTAGTTTTTTTTCATGTATTGTTTTCCTAAAATTCCCTTGTTTTTATGCTAAAAAAATCCCTTGTTTGTTTGTATTTCACACACTAGTATGTTCGAAATGATTGGGTATGCCAAAAATCACAATCTCCTACTCCAAAGAATCCACAAAATAATTTTAAAAAAAAAACATCTTTCGTAAAACCCGTGCAAATTACATAGTAGTTATCTTTATAGTTAAGATCCATGAACTCTTGTCGATGCTGGTACCGCCTCGCGTAAATATTTAAGAATTGTTGATAGGTCTCATATTACTCCAAGCCATTTTGCTAGGTCTCACAAGACATTGGGATCACCTTGGTCATTGCTAATTAGAAAATGACACTGTACATTGTGTGGGTTACCTAGGACCAAACCTAGTACCAGCATTTATTTTGTATCCGATTAGCTCACATGTCTGCACGAAACTGGAATCTAATGTCGATGTCCTCACTCAACTTAATTTTCAAAATTTATGGGCCGGCGGGTAGGAACATTCATTTTATTTACTGACTGTTCGAAGAAATATCTGTGAGAATGGTTCTGGAGATAACTAGTGTTGTCCTATTTCACTGAGCATTCCAAGTAGCGAGACGACTAAATTAAAATGATAATGACGCTGCAAGTACTAATCAACGAGAGGAAATGAAACTAACGTAACTATGTTAGTAAACCCTTCTCTTGTTCATAAATATGGAAAATCCACGTTGCATCGACACCAGCAGCCACTCGTGCAGTTTGTCAGATTCACAATCTGGTAATAACAACAGACTTAGTTACTTTACGCCCGCAGATTATATGCCTAGTTGTCAGAATTGAACATAGTTGTTTGGGGAGGATGATGATTGTTAGTAAACGTTGAAAAACTATAAACTCATTATTTTGAAGTTTTAAGATATGACAATTATAAATGGTACTTGAGAAGTTTGATCCTGTATTTTATTATTATTCGGATAATTATTGTATCATATTATATTGACGAAGTCCAAATCTACACAAATTCTAAACTGATAAATTTTATTTTAGAGAAATGTGTTTAGGTTATTGTATTCGATATTCTAACACTAATCAGATCACGATGTTCTTTAATTACTTCTCGATGAGTCTAGCTAGCCACCTAGTGAAATGGGATCGCACATACAAGAACTATTTTCC
Source organism: Hypericum perforatum (assembly GCA_012979155.1). Lineage (NCBI taxonomy): Eukaryota > Viridiplantae > Streptophyta > Magnoliopsida > Malpighiales > Hypericaceae > Hypericum > Hypericum perforatum. The sequence goes on along the minus strand of SOPF01026517.1, from coordinate 76,610 downwards.
GAATTGACTTTTTGCCTGTAGTTCCATAAAAAGATCATGATGTTACTCTCGTATCTAACAATTGTAAAGCTACTTCCAAAAAAGGGGAAATACTTACAAATCTCCAAGTGAACCTAAACCGTACCATTATCGACAACGTTGGAAATTTTACCCAGGAAAAATATATTTTCTCAGTTGGTAAGTTCATAGATTTACCCCTCAAAGAAAAGTTCACCGAGTTTCGATATGAGCAGAGAAAACGCTCATCGAAATTATGGGCTGATGCACGCTTCCATGAAACAACGTTAAGAGTTTGATATTGGGCCTCTAAATCCCGTGATTGGGAAAGCATATAGGGCCTTAAGGTTTGTCCAAAAACTAATGATTTTTTGGTTAAAGTCCCTAAATTATTAACTTCGTTGGGAAATTAAATAATTATGTCATACTTGCGAAATAGAGCAACTAGAAACTTTACAACAATATTCTTGCAAGGATATAAAACCTTCGTGAGAATCAAAAGCTTTTAGATAATCTTGATCATTGAACTGGGTTTTACCATGACTAAATATGACGAAATCAACCTCGTATTCGTACGAGGAATTTTCAGACAGGTAGTATACGTCAGCAGTTTTAGTTTAGCAGAATTAAAATTCTACTCAATTTTTTTTTCTTCTGTTTTCATGGTGTACACTAAATCATGCAATTTCCTTTTCTGAAACAAAACAAAAAAAATCATACATTACGGAGCACCACAACTACCCATCACAATACAAATAATCAACATAGCTTATCCCCACAAAAGAATTGGTTCACGTATTTGCGAATTATCCCAACCGAAAGGATCCTGTACGCCCTTTCCGTGGGGTGGAAGGCATCCCAAAACAAATACTCTGACACGTTCGTACACGTGTGAGGAACATATTGGTTGCAGAAGACAGAAACTTCTAAATTTCCGGTGCCACAACATCCTCTTTTCACCTCGTTGAACCCTGAAAATGTCATTCCACAACCCGATTAAATTATATCTGACAATGTTCAACTACGAATAAAAGATTAAATTGTGTACCGTATTTTGTGGGGTTGTTGATGAGCTCTAGGAGGGGAGTGTAGATATCGGTGTAGACGATCTTCCCGACGGTTAACTGAGAGTTGAGGGAGTTGACGGCGGCAGCCAATTTGGAATTGAAGAGTTGCGCAGCTTCGTTGTATTCCTCTTTGCAATCTCTATTTATACCGCCGGCGACGAGTCTCTGCGATGGAAGACACCCCAGCGTCGGTGTACCGAATACCCCGATATTTCTTCCTCCAAGTCCATATAATTTCTTCATTTGGTAATTTCAGATAAAAATAAGTATAATTGATGGCAGTATCCATGTTAAAACTACTGGATTATTGAATCTTTAACTTGAAAAGTTGGCCATCTTTGTAATTCACAACTTAATAATCTCAACCTTCAATCCAAAAATTATAAGGTCTAAATTCACTCTAGCACCATTAGTTGGGACACATGCGAATTAAAATACACCAAGTAACTAACAGAGGCAATACACAAGATACGTGTAAGACTTAATAATGAAAATCATAAAATAAAAAAGCACTCATAAATATTAAGACAACAACATGTCAACCACAATGCAGTTTCTGAACTTGTAGATTTTTTTCTCAATTTTTTGGATTAGCAAATTTCTGAGTCAGGTTGTCTTCTTCTCATTATAGGTGAAGTCAAGATGTCACCATGTGTTAGATGAGAGATAGTCCTGCCATTTTAATCATTGATGAATTTTAAAATATAAAACACTTAATAAAGTTTCATCTTCGACATTATTGTATCAAGGGTTACATCATTATCTCGACCAAATTAAAGGGTGGCATCAATGCACATACCCAAATGTCAACTTGCTCGCGAACACATATAGAATTGCTAGTTATATGCTAATCTGCAGCTGTATTTCTGGATCCAAATTTCATTGTTCAAATAGAAAATATTTTGAGAATCCGTTCAAATGATAACAATATGGATTTAGGTTTAAGTTATAAAAATAATAGAAATTTAATTTAAAAAAACTTATAACATAGCGATACGAAGAGTCGTAAAGTTTAAGAAGATTCAAAGTTCAAAACTTGGTAAGAGGGTAAATTTTTTTTATAAAAAATAGAGATTAAATAAAAAAATTATCCCGAACAAACAAAGCAGAAGTGTACATTTATGTGGTGCAGAAAATTCAACTCTAAAACAATAGCGGGATTCATGGGAGTTCAAAAGTCCCTTTTTGTATTCATTTCGGAGTCAAATTCCAAATAGCTCAACTACTCTCAATTAAATTTAAATCCTTCTTAATTAATTGCAACATCCAAACCCAAAAGAAAATATAGGTGAATTCTATGGAAAATAATAATTAGAAAATATTTTAAATTATGAAAAATTTACAATTTGGAATGATCTATACCTTTAGAAAAGTCAAAGCCGAATTGGCGATAATGGTAGTGTAAGAGTCAATATCATACTGAGCTTCTCTGATACGTGAACCATAGTAGGTAGTAGCGATGTCGTTGCTGCTCTGTACAACTAAAAATAAGGTTTTCTGAAGTCGATTCATTGCCCCTTCTTCTCCAAGTATCGCTTCCAACTTTTCTTTGTACTTTCTGTACTCGTCTAATTGTCCGTCCAAATCTGTCACCAGCTATTCTTACAAATATAAACACACAACAAATTGGACAAACAATCAATTTTACCAACAATTCAATGGTAAAAAGAAGATAGTGTTAGCCGGAAAGTTTTAGTTAAACTGATTTTACAGCGATTTTTGACGTTAGAGGATCGTAGCCTGAGCCGCCAGAAGCGAAATTTACACCGGTAACAAGATCGTCGGGTGTTAAATTTGGATCTTTGTACGCAGGCAAGAGCTCTTTGATTCCCAACTCCTCCACTGAAATTTAATCAACGTATCGATATCAGAAAACATTGCGAGCAGTAGGTCAAAGCGAGACCTGTGAGGAGAACACAACTTATGGTAATTTTCTTCACTCCTTATTTTGCGCCATTAGGTAAATTTCTTATAGATTCCGTTTCTAATTAAATAAAACGGTTTTCGCCAGCCCACACCGTAGTTATGAAAAATACGAAAGAGCCCGAATAAAAATAAAAAAGGGAGAAAATGCGTCAATTTCCACTTGGAATCATCGTATTTGATGTCATCTTCCGTCTAGAACGATTTCCCGGGTTCCACTGCAAGTCTGCAACGACTTAAAGGCACGACCAACCAAAGCAAACCCATCTGTGTGCACACAATTCAATAAAATTGTCGACCGTTGACGACCCGAGCAAGAAGTAAAACTCATGCAGACAAGGAACCCTATTTTTTTGTATCACTAGCTATTCTTACTAGTAGGTCTAATAATCTAAAGTGTGAGCGGAGTAATAATTTTTCAAAAGATAATATAAATTTTGTAATATTTAACGTTTATGTAGTATTAAAGATTCGACTCAAAATCTGATTAAAGTGGAACAAATCTATCAGTGAACAAACCTTAATTAATAAAAAAATCACGTACCTATGAAGTCAACGGGAACCTTTCCATTGGAAAATCTCCCAGTAGGCTTGCCACCCTCAAAATCCCTGCCATAAGGAAGGAAATTGGACCTGGCGATGGAGGGCAAGTCATTGTTATTACCGGTATCCACTATGGAATCTCCAAACGCTATGACTGCTTCCACCTTCGTGTTCCCGGGCAGCTTTATGACTGCGCCGGTCGGGCTAAGTTGCGCCAGAATTAGTGCCACGGAGAGGAATTTTAAGAAGCCCCGGTTCGAAATCATTGTTTCCTTGGAATGGTAGGGCTGATCTTGCTGAAGGAGGACCTGACCTAAATGATTGATGCAAATACGTAATGAGTATCACTTGTGGCTTTATTTGCTTTTGACAGAAAACAAACTATGTTGTATAAATGAAGCTTTAGCATTTATAGCACTCAGAAGTCAGAACCGAGACATCTCCACGAAAAAGTGAAAAAAAGAAAGGTGGCCCATTTTTTTATTTGCCGAAAATAAATAAGAGGCATAGCTATAAAAAAAAAAGGAAATGTCTTTATTTATTCCTCGAGCAAGCAAAACTTTCCCTTTGCCGGTCCAGAGACGGTTCAGTTCTAAAGGAACGGGAGGAGTCTGGATAAATTTAGCATCCTCCAAGATGTTGGAAACGTGATATCAAAATAATCTGAGTCAGACATACCTTATTTTCACGACATGTGAGGTAAGACATGTATGTAAAATTATGAAAACTAAAGGCCATACACTGAATTTTATTTTTAAAAAAAGTGTTATATTAAAATATCACAGCTTGTAAGCATAATGAGCTCATTTAAAAGTTTGAAACATCCACGTAACAAATTATAAAGTTTTGCACACTGAGTATGGATCCAACAAGCATCCCTATTGATAACTGCAAGTCAGACTTCAAGTGCATAACCGCAGCGGAATAATGATACGGTACTTGCAAAATGTAACAATTTTTATGGAAATGTTGCACGCTTTAGCAAACATATCATGTGAAACTAGGTCCACCATTTGAATTTTGCGATCCGAGAAAATCCATTACACATTTTTATTGTCAAAACTATTTTTAAAATAGGACTTTTGTGTACATTCTTTATGTAATTAGGTATTTTGTGTACAGTGGGATTCCTTTTAATTAATTAGAAAAATGGTACTCAAAACCCCATAAATCGTAGCTATTTACAGATCAAAATACCCAATGGACCTCCCACAGTTGCAGAAACATCCTGTCCTGATAAGTAAAGCACAAATAATCCAAATAAAAGAAAATATATTGTCGTCCCAAGTCCTTACCATAGAAGCTACTGTTGACCCGAAATATGACAGTATGATGAAAAATTCATGATTGCAAGTCGACTCATAAAAGTTACATGAATTTTCGTATTCCAAGTACTTCATAAAATTTCACCATAAATAACAAATCACACATTCTTTATCATTCTTTTATGCTTTCGAGCCAACTCCATCCAAACAAGTAAAGAGGCAAGGAGGAAAAAATATATCTACATATAAAAAAATATTTTTAAACTAGAACAAAATCCCTTAAAAATTGAAAATAATTTTTTTGATTAATTTAAAATAAAGTTCTCAGTTTCTCACCACTTCAGCAATTATTGATATTTGCAAGGCTTAAGTCGTATTCGATGGTACGTAATTTGGAGATTGGTGGGTCCGGTCGCCCGGAGCTTCTTGATTGGTAGTTTCCCTTTCAATTTCTTGGAGACATGCGTCCCTATGATTTAATTTGTAGACAAATAATAGGAACCATTTATGAAAAGCAGGTGAGCGTTGTACCAAAAACAAAAGAAAAACAGGTGGAGGTTGGAAAGAGCACTTGAGTGATTTTCAGGCCAACGAGCTTTTCAAGCTGTTGAACTCAGGGTTCTTGAAAACGACTCGGAGGTTACCTGGAATTGGGTCCGACCTCCGAGTCAGTCAGTCTGATCGACCTAATTACTGGTCGGATCGGATTTTTATTCTGCTTAATTTTATATAATTTTTTAAATATATACCGATGTATAGGTAAATATGAACTAGTAACAATATAAAAACATATAACAATAACAAATTTTTATGCAAATTGGACGGTTCGATCAGATTTTTTGGGTGAACTGTCTGGTCCGACCAGAATTTGGCCAACCCAATTGCTTAATATTTTTTACTCTAAAAATGACCCGAAATTAACCCGACCCGATTGGACCACATTTATTAAAACTTTGATTGAAACTTTTAAATGGAAGGCCGCTGAGGCCAATGAGCTGGGCCAAAGCGAGAGGCCTATTTTATTTCACGTTGGCCCCTATTCTCTCTCTGTTCCGTTTCCTCATCTTGTAATTGCTTGATGGTGCATTTAATTGTCGGCTTAAAGTAGTTTAGATTGTACAAGTACCTTTCTCCCAAATTAATGACCCTCGTCAAAATTATTAAATCGACAATAGATTATTAATTTATGTTCACTCGAGTGAGCTGGTAACTTATCGTCTATGCCACTTTTTTTTTAAGAATATCTATACCATTATTCATTGATCAAGACATCATATATACAATTATCAGAAACCTTATCAAGATATCGCTTTTATATTATATTGTGTTTTTACATCAGCTCTTATCATGATAAATTGAACAACTAATCTGAATATGATATAAATTTTAAACAGAGATCAAATTGTTTTAAACAAATATTTAATAATATTATATTTTCTTATACTAGAAACTTCTCTCACCAGTGTCGAAGCGATTGTTGATATATATTATATTTTGTTGGAATTATTGATTGGTATATATAAGGAAACGAAAAGATCAGTAATACAAGGATATAAGAGACAAAGTAGTTATCAACAGTGATCACAGATCAATTCTTGAAAGGATATAGACGGGACATGCATTTGCTTTAACATGGGCTTTGGCTGTCCAGTATCATGTGTGCAGCTCCATAACTACTCATTTTAGTTAGACACTCTTCACAAAAATGTGGAATTCTGGACCTAATTATTTAAGCCATCTAAAAAACTATATCTTCCCATGTGGATAGTCAAATTTGATAATGACTCCTAAGAGGAACTGTGTTATTCAGGGACTTTCTCTTCGCAGAATATTGTTGAGACGAGCCACACTGGGAGGCCTCCTTGATCCACATGGACTGGTGGAGCTCGAACATTATCGTTTCGCTGACACACGGTGTTTCTGGTGTGTAAACATGGCACGGGACGTTTTCGGGCCACAGTGACGTTCTTGTTCGATTGTGTCATTTATTTTTTTTCTTTTCATTTAAAAAGAAAAAAATTTTGCAGGACAAAATCAAAAATTTTAAACAAATTTTTTATATTGTTTATAATTTATAAATTTTTTTAAACAACAATCTAAATTGATGTGGTTTAAAATTTTCATAAAGTTTATGTGCCCAAGGATAGTTTCAAAACACTATAAATAAAATTCATTTGATAATCTTTATCATATTTTTCTAATTATGGATTTCAATTAATTTAGTCAAAAAATAATTGGAACTTACTTAAACAATTTAATTCAAGTAACGACTTTTTGGTTTCTAATCATTTAGCTTACTCTTAAGATGATTGAAAGTTCTAATGGAACATGAACCATTGAAAAGGGATTATTAAGCCAACCTCCTATTCTAATTAGCAAAGGATCGATAATGTCGCATCCTATTTACAGATATGCTATCAAAAAATAGTGAATATCAAAAGGAAATGAACCATTCACTGCTACCTATGATGCGTACGCTACGCATCTAGAGAAAATGAGAATCTCCCACGAAAAATTAGATATTGTTGTAGAAAAGATGTTAGCTGCCTACAATTGCATAAAGAAAGAAAAGATCGACAAGTAGAAAAAAAAAATTAAGCCAAAATATACCAAGCGAATGTATTGATGCTAAAATCTTTGGTTGCTCGAAGAAAAAATTTATCCCCGGAAAAGGAAAAAATTTAAGTACAAGCTTATGTGGCAACTATATAGATAAGTTAATGGTTCACTTTTTAGTTTATATACTTTTTTATTTTAATATAATTTTTAAATTTATCATAGAATATTTTATTAACGTAATATAAATTTGGTATTTCAAAATTATTATTTTTGTTATTTTCAAATCGATTTTAACATTTTTAAATTATTGAGAATCATATTTGAGTTTAATAAAATTAATTATATTAAAAGATATAGCATAATTGAGGTAGAATAAGAAAATTGACTGAAACAATGGCACAGCTGTAAAGAAAAAATTAAGTTTAGAAACGAGATTAATATGGATGAAAAAGAAACCGCAGAAGTGAGGATGCACCGAGTTAACGACCGTGGGTGTTCTGATATGCAAACCAACATTGAAACAACATGATTTCCGAGGCCGTTTATAAACGGCGACAAAAACTTTTCTCCCATCAAGATTTTAATGTAATTTCATGACTGAAATTAGCTGTCAAGATCTTTGATTAAATTTTCCCTAAAAAAATCTCTTATTAAATTGAAATTATCTCTGATTAAATTATAACTTTTATGTCCATTGATGGACGCCTGACAATTACAACGATTTTAGTTACTTCACTTCCAAATCTTGCATGGTTAGTGGTTATGTGTCTTATCAGATTAAGACGTTCTGTAGTTAGGAATATATTTAAAAGCATATAAAATTTCTCAATGATCATCTAACTGGCAACCTGATGAATTGAGAGTACTAATTTTGAGCAAGAACATACGGAAAATTGGCTCATCAGATGAGTTGTAAATTAATATTCTTAAGCATTTTAGCTACATGGAATATTTGAAATGTTCTTTCCGTTGGGTGGTAAGTGTCTCATAAGACAAATTCCGATGCATTTAAACGAGCAAACGGAGGGCACTCGCCCCGAGAGGGGCAAGCACCATTGTAGTCGTCGTTGCACTGCCTAGTAAGCCTCCCGCCAGAGTTTTTGAAACCGTAAATTTTATAAGTATATATTATGTTTGACAAATTTTCTCAAATGATGAGTACAAGATTATAGCTGTGGAACTTGTTCAATATTTTGTTCGTTGCATTGGCGCGTGTCGGTGCTCGGATGTCCACTTGATCTTGCACTTGGATGAATGGATGAGTCTTATTAACGGTGCCATGAACAAGAAAGTTTGCATTGTCGGGAGCAAGTCTTTGGAAAAAAAGGTGGATTAGGCTTGTGTCCTCCATTATAATATAGCTTCTTTTCTATGATCTAATTCATTCACCAAACAATACTCCATGAAAAAAAAAGTATTTTGGGAGCAAAGAGCACAACAATATTAACTGAAGAAACAAAAAAAAACAACTCTCATCCTCTCGCCCGATTTATTAAGAATGCAATTGGACAATGGTACAAAGTAATAATACTTGGATGCATTTGCAAACCAAATAGGCAATTACTGAGATGCATTAGAAAAAGTCTTTGATGTATTTACTTAGCAACAGGTTAACGAGTAATTTGTATGTCCTTTCAGTTGGGTGGTAGCTGTCCCAAAATACGTGAGTGGAGATATTTGAGCAGGTAACTGGAGTCAACTTATTGCATAAAATAGCGACTTCTATGGCACCTGTTCCGCAACACCCTTTGTCTGAAACTTCATAATCTGAATACAAACAAAGCAAGTTAAATAGGAGGACTCAGTGTTTTCAGGATTAAAACTTAATAGACCTGGAAATAGTCGTTAATTCATATCAAAATTTGCGCAATTCAATAACTATTATGTCGTTAATTAAGGATTTAAAAGTATCCAACAGTTAACCCGGAATTACCCTAATTTCTAAGTCAATTATCTGATCGATTTGGCCATTGACTGGACTCAAATATTTTTAAAATATAATATATATTATTAATTGTATTTGGTATTAAATGTCAAATGATTATGAAGATTATCTAATTTTAATGCAAAAATTATGATTCAAAACCATTAACATCATAATTTTTAATCAAATAGAACTTGAATTTTTTAAACATAATGGACCTAACAGTCCGAACCATCATCCAGGCTTGGGTTAAGAAACAACCGTGAATAATCTTGAGTCAGATTGGTCAGATCACATCTTTCAAAATCATGATTATCATAAGAATAGTGTTCGTACACAATAATAAATTGAGAGAAGAAAACATACCATATTTTTTTGGATTCTTGATAATGTCATTCAGGACGCTGTAGACATCGATATACACGAATTTGCTATCTGGATGGTTCTTCTTAAAGGACGCGATCTTGGACATAAATTTGGAGTTGAACAAAGTAGCCGCCTGGTTAGCCTTGTCATTGCATTGTCTCGTTAACAAATCTCTCTGCGATGGAACGCATCCAATCGGGGGAGCACTGAAAGCCGCAACCCTTCTTGCCCCTAGCTTATACAATTCCTTCAGTTTCCAAAACAAATAAATTAGAGGAACCCACAATCTTGATAAAATTCCTTCAATGCCACTTATTTTTTTTTTTACTTTTACAATTTATTTCATAGAACGAAGTTGTGACCACGATTCTTTGAATATATTTTTTTATTGTTATGGGAATTTTTTTAATTACCTGGTAGAAGTCGTTAGCATTATTGGCCATGAGTTCGGTGTAAGCGGGAACGTCAAATTGAGCCCTCCTGGCCCGAAGAGTGAAATAAGTGTTGGCTATATCGTCACTACCTGCGACGACGACGTAAAAACTATTTCCCAAGATGAATTTGGCTTTCTCCTCGCCTACCACCGCCTTCAGCTTCCCTATGTACTCCTTGAAATTGCTCAGTTGTTCTGACATCGACAGTACATTCTGGTCGGAAACCAACAAAATGCACATTGTTTAATTTATTTAGAGTTAATTAGATGCTAATTAAAGTAAACTATTGACATTGGGATAAATATATGTGTACCACTAATTTTGGCGTCAATGGGTCATAACCAGTGCCACCTGAAGCGAAGGACACTCCTGTTGCGAGATCTTGAGGTTTTAGATTTGGGTCCAAGTAGGCCGGGATAATGCTTTTGAGTCCCAATTCTTCGGCTGATAATTTCAATTTGTTAGTTTAAGGGAGAAAAATAGAGTTTCTCTTGCTAATATATAGGTAAATATGTATTTTCGTTTTCGTACCTAGATATAGGGTTAATAAAAATATAAAAAGTCGAACTTCTCAATTCGAACATAATTTCATAATTTTTTTGTTGTGCTGACGGAAGCAACGACGTCGTGCATGCATATATTTAAAAACTAACGGATGACAGTTACGAAATAAATAACGTACATATGATATCGGAGGGCACCCTTCCGTCGCAAAACCTTCCGGTGGGAACTTTTCCCGGAAAATCCCATCCGTAAGGAGGGAAGTTGCACTTGATCACCGTCTGCGCCAGGTTGTTGTTATTCCCGGAATCAACAATGGAGTCCCCAAAGACAAGAACAGCAGGTATTTTAACGTTAGGGGGTAGCTTTATCAAGGCCATCGTTTGGTGTTCAAGGCCATTAAACGTGAGATATAACACTAACAAGATGAAGCTCATTTTAGGGTAGAAAAATGGAGTAACTAGGTCTAGTTTTTTAGGCTGCATGGAAAAATAATACTAACTAGCTTCGAACTAGGGAAATAACGTCCTCTCTCTTTTGTTACTTCGTTTAGTACCCCGGGGTATGAATTTATACTTGGCTGGGAAGGCAAACAGTAATGATGTTTTGTTGAGAGTAAATCAAATTGGCGATCCCCGCATTCAATCCGAAGATGAATTGGAGATTGTCGGTTACAATTGAGAAGATTAGTTAGAGCAATTAGATGATCCCGCACATAACCGAGTTACCAACTGAGGATCGATCACCAACAGTTACTTTCATCATTTTGTCCAAGATATATTCTTACCTTTTGTATTCTCTCGTAATTAGTGATTGTAATTAATTGTATTGTGTAAATTGGGTGAGATATTACACATTTCTATACAGGAGAGAAACTAGTCTTTTTCTATGGAGGGACCCTTTTGTTTCCCTGTGACAATTTCGCTTTAAATTTTATAGCTGCACTTTTGCGCCTAATGTCTTCTGTCAGATATTATTTGCTATACTCATTTTTTGGTTGGGATTTGTAGTATACATTTTGTTTTGGCTTCAGTTGCATATACACACCTTATAAGTTGACTAGTTAGAGTTTATTATATCATAACATTACTTTTCAAGTTTAAACTAAAAAAATTACAAGTCAAAGAGTCTAGTTGTCATCGCCCATAAAATAATTTGATGGAAATTTAAAATTGAAATCTCATCCAGATATATTTTGAGTGTAGAACATAAATCTTGCAATAAAAAGCTAAAATACAATTGCATTAAAATTCAATTATTAAAACTTCGATTGCTCATGGTAAATTTCTACCATTCAAAACTAGATTAATTGGCAAACTAAAATTTTGACCAAATCTTGAAAGTGTTATCCTCGCGGAAGTGCCCGAGCGGTATGCTGCAAACAAAACAAACTTAAAATCATAGTGAAAATAAATAATAACTAAAATCATGGAAACAAGACAACGCCCAAGCTCCCAGCCTCCCTCTCTCCTGCAACAGGCCCACCCATGAAAATCCAAATTGAAGATATCCGCATCTTTCCAGAATCTCATTTTTTGCCAGATTCCCATCTTAAAAAATTATTTGGTACATTCTCCACCAAGATAATAAATCGTTTAAATTGCCTCTATCAAAGACGGACATCTGGTATAAACATTTTTGCAATGCAATGGATAATATGGAAATGTAAAAAGAAAAAAAAAAGAGGGATAGAATTTCGCTCGTTTTTGGCTTAGCAAGCGGCCCGACGACCAACAATTCTTTGAATGCAAAATTTGATGTCAACATTTCTTAACTGAAGAAAAAAAAAACAACAACTCCCATCCTCTTATTCAGAATGCAATTGGACGTCGGTACAAAGTAATACAAAGTAATAACACTTAGATGCATTTGCAAACCAAATCGGCAATTACTGAGATGCATTAGTAGAAGCCTGTGACGTATTTACTTAGCAACAGGTTAACGAGTAATTTGTATGTCCTTTCGGTTGGGTGGTAACTGTCCCAAAATACGTGAGTGGAGATATTTGAGCAGGTAACTGGAGTCAACTTATTGCATAAAATAGCGACTTCTATGGCACCTGTTCCGCAACACCCTTTGTCTGAAACTTCATAATCTGAATACAAACAAAGCAAGTTAAATAGGACGACTCACTGTTTTCAGGATTAAAACTTAATAGACCTGGAAATAGTACAATAAAGTTGTTCTCTACATAATTCGCATCAAAATTTGCGCAATTAATAATTATTATGTCGTTAATTAAGGTTTTGAAAATATCCAATAGTTGACCAGGAATTACTCTAATTTCTGAGCCAATTTGGGCCGTTGAATGGAATGAGAGATTTTTAAAATATAAATATATTAATAATTATATTTGGTATTAGATTTTTAAAATATAAATATATTAATAATTATATTTGGTATTAAATATCAAATAATTATGAATAATATCTATTTTTAATGAAAAATTTATGATTCAAAACCATCACAATCAGAATTTTAATCAAATCTAACTTCAATTTTTAAAACTTGAATTATCATATAGGTTTGGATTAAGTAACAACCGTGAACTTGAGTCAGATTGGTCAGATCACATCTTTTAAATTCATGATAATATTCAAACAAAATAATAAATTGAGAGAAGAAAACATACCGTATTTTTTCGGATTCTTGATAATGTCATACAGGACAGTGTACACATCAATATACACGAATTTGCTATCTGGGTACTTCTTTTTAAAGGACGCGATCTTGGACATAAATTTGGAGTTGAACAAAGTAGCCGCCTGGTTAGCCTTGTCATTGCACTTTCTCGTTAACAAATCTCTCTGCGATGGAACGCATCCAATCGGTGGCGCACTGAAAGCCGCAACCCTTCTTGCCCCTAGCTCATACAATTCCTTCAGTTTCCAAAATAAATAAATTAGAGGACCCCACAATCTTGATACAATTCCTTCAATGCCACATATTTTCTTATTTTATAGGTAAAATTTATTTCATAAAACTGCCACGATTCTTTGAATATATTTAATTATTATGATAGTGTTTTTTTTAATTACCTGATAGAAGTCGTTAGCATAATTGGCCATGAGGTCTGTGTAAGCGGGAACGTCATATTGGGCCTTCCTGACCCGAAGAGTGAAATAAGTGTTGGCTATATCGTCGCTGCCTACGACGACGACGTACAGACTATTTCCCAAGATGAATTTGGCTTTCTCCTCGCCCACCGCCGCCTTCAGTTTCCCTATGTACTCCTTGAACTGGCTCAGTTGTTCGGACATCGACAGTACATTCTGGTCGGAAACCAAAAAAATCACATCGGTTAATTTAGAGTTATTAATTATCAATGTTAATTAGATGCTAATTAAAGTAGTCTATTGTCATTGAGATAAATATGTGTACCACTAATGTTGGCGTCAATGGGTCATAACCAGTGCCACCTGAAGCGAAGGACACTCCTGCTGCGAGATCTTGAGGTTTCAGATTTGGGTCCAAGTAGGCCGGGATAATGCTTTTGAGTCCCAATTCTTCGGCTGAGAATTTCAATTTGTTAGTTTAAGGGAGAAAAATAGAGTTTCTCTTGCTAATATATAAGTAAATATGCATTTTCATTTTCGTACCTAGATATAGTGTTAATATAAATATATATAAAAATCGAACTTCTCAATTCGAACGTAATTTCAGAAAAATTTTTGTTGTGCTGACGGAAGCAACGACGTCGTGCATGTATTAAAAACTAACGGTTGACAATTACAAAAATAAATAACGTACATATGATATCGGAGGGCACCCTTCCGTTGCAAAACCTTCCGGTGGGAACTTTTCCCGGAAAATCCCTTCCGTAAGGAGGGAAGTTGCACTTGATCACCGTCGGCACCAGGTTGTTGTTATTCCCGGAATCAACAATGGAGTCCCCAAAGACAATAACAGCAGGTATTTTAACGTTAGGGGGTAGCTTTATCAAGGCCATCGTTTGGTGCTCAAGGCCATTAAACGTGAGAAATATCACTAACAAGATGAAGCTCATTTTAGGGTAGAAAAATGGAGAAACTAGGTCTAGTTTCTTAGGCTGCATGGAAAAAATAATACTAACTAGCTTCGAAGTAAGGAAACAACGTCCTCTCTCTTTTGTTGTTGCTTCGTTTGGTACTTTGGTACCCGGGGTACGAATTTATACTTGGCTGGGAAAGGAAAAACATATAACACCAGCTTTTGTGGAAAGGGAGATTACACAGGCTTAAGTCTTATTTAATTGTACTTGCCTCCACCATGAAATTGGTGCTTCTTATTTTTAATCATAGATGACGTGCCATTTGTATGACAGCACATTAAATCACGAAAGATATTTTTTATATAAAAAACTGTGAAGAAAAAAAACACTTTCAAACAACATCCATTTATATTAAAACGATAGACACTCGTAACTTTTGTTCTAAAAAAAGACTCTAGTTTCGCGGGAATACTTTTAAGTGTTATATGTGTGTACGCTCCAGTTTCCACGATCATCAGTGATATTAAAAGTAACATTATATTTCTACTGTATGCTTCAAAACAATGTGAGTGTCTGTGTGAGTAGTGACTGTGGAATAAAACTGTTGAATGTTGGTATTCTTTCTTCAAAATGGTTTTTTTTATGAATTTTATTGTTCAGATTACAATGTTTGTTAGTTGCCGAGTGACCTTTGTTCCAGTGGCATAAGGATGAAGAAGATTTTAGGAAGTTCAAGGTTCGATCCTGACATTTGGAATAAAATAGGATCTAAAAAAAAACAATGTTTGTTAGCTATAACCTCGTGCTTGCACATGGGATTCCTACACGGATGTAAATATTACGAAGATTATCAATAAAATCTTTACTTATAAAAAACTGTTGAATAACTAATTCAACGATTCCTCTAACAATTTTAAGGCATTTAATTAACACCTTGTATTGTCTCCCAACAAAAATTAAAAGGCTTGAGTTGTCCAGCAATATGTAGTTACTTGTCATGTGTTAACCAATCTAACAAAGATGCCCAGCCTTGGAGTTTAAAAATTTTCACATGCCTCGGAATTATAGCAAGTCCAACCGTAACGTCCTAACTATAACACGTCTTCCTGTTATGAACATAACAATTAATACAGAAGTTATATCAACACAATAATTGCAAAATCCAAGTCATCCATTACATTTTTTAATAAAAAAGTATCATATATAAGTTATTCCTAGCCACTTATTATTCCCGTTTCTCCTATCAAATTATATCTCAGATTCGGATCAAAATGGGAACAGCAGGGTATGGACTATCTCATATTCGGATCCAAATATCTATGATACGTTTTGGTATAAATAACTTTGGAGTTTTTGTTTGATTGGTAATTCAATAAATTTATAAAAAAAAAATAATAATGAGAAACAAGGAGACTGATGGCTGTTGCGATTACTTGAAGGCTGTGGGTCACTTGTTCTGTGACTTAAAAGATGTGGGGCATTTGCACCAATTGCCTTGTACGGCTGTCCCAATCGATTGAAAATATCCAACGATTTACTATGTGCCCCTTTTGTTTTCGGTTTTTCTTTTAGAATTTTTATTCGCGAGTATGATTTATTATTAACTCAAAGATTAAATAATAAAGTCGCCTATCATACAGCTTGGCAAAACATCCAATCGAGTGAGAAAGATCATATACTGAAATGTATCAATCACCCATATTAAAATAAAATAACAGTCGTTGGACGGATATGACAAAGACCAATATACTACGTTACCCGCAAAATTGCATTACCAGACTGGAGGAAACTTTACACTCCCTCAATATTATTGCTATTAATACAATTTACCGTTGCAAAAAAAACAACAGGTAAGGGTGCTCCTTATTGACATGACACAGGATCTATTTATGCCACTTATGACATGAAAATTTTTGGGCGGGCATCATCTATACTTGGTTCAGAAATATAGTGACATATGAGTCAGAAACTACTACTGCCACTGACACAAATACGCATGAAGTAAAAATGGAATGGTCATGCATGGACTCAAAATATTCACTACTTATTGAAGGATCATTTACCCACCAACGTAATATTCTTATTTCTGATAGAGACATGCATCGACCGATACCATAATGACAATATGGGGCAAGTTGTTCAGGAAAATAATGTTGTCATGTTAATTAAAGAGGTTGGTGTGACTCACATCATACATAAAAGTAGTTGGGGGACTAGGCCTCCATGACTTGTCGAAATCAAATGAATTATTTTCTCTCGCCTTCATAAGATACTTTCTTTATGTTCTTTCTCACAAGAACATGTATGTGTGTGTTTTTTTAACTTTAACATTCAGAGTAGACTTTCGTCAGACTTTTTTTTAAGATAATTTTTCCAACAAAGCTTTTATATTTGTAAGATTTAAACTTAAGATACTTATTAAATAAATCTGAGTTTCTTAAAAAAAATCTTCTTTTTTTGAAGATAATTTTCTCAACAAATTTTTTATATTCGTGAAATTTAAACTTAAAATACTTATTAAATAAATTTAAGTCTCTTACTTTTCTTATTTTTTTCCGTAAGTCTCTTAAGTCTAAGTCTCTTAGTGCAATGGTATAATGTGTGATGTGTACGGAAATACATGTCACATTCACAATAGATTTGATA